>PVJX010045777.1:0-12583 GCA_004027295.1 Dolichotis patagonum | reverse complement strand
TCTCTTTGAATCTGCTTTATGCATTCTGTTTGTTTCTTATATTGTTCTTTGAGGGATTCTATCTGTTTGCTTTGTTCCTCTAATTTTTTAGCTGTGTTTTCACTAGATGTGTTCACTATTTCTTTCACTGTTTTTATCAATTCTTCTTTTACCTGGGCAAGTATTTCTGGTTTGACTTTCTCCATAGCTTTCCCTATTTGCATATTTATTTCACTTGGTATCATTTCAGACATTTCAGGTGTATGGCTTCTTTTTTCTTCTATGTACACAGCTTCTAAGCTTTCTTGGGGAGGGCTAGGGCTTTGAGCCTTCCTTTTGATCTTGCCTTTTGTCATTTTTCTATATTTCCTTACTTTGAGTGGTGTTCCAAAGCTTTCTCTGCTTATGTGGCAAATTAACTGTTACACCCTCAGTTCCTGGAGGGGCAGTGGCTCCCCCACAGGCTCCTGGCTTCCTCACAGGGTCCTAACTCCCCTCTTTGGGCTCCTGGCTCCCTAAGTTGTAAGGCAAATGCTGGGTGTGGCCACCCCTGAGCCTGTGGAATCCCAGGCAGGCCAGGCCTCCTTGCCTTGTCCCAGGCAGGTCTCCAGGAGGTTTCCTGCAAGTGAAGGGCCTACAGGTCCCAAAGAGTCAGGCCAGAATGTTGGTTTCTGAAAAATCCCCAATCCCAAACAGACCTGGCCAAGATGCCAGTCTCCACAATATTCCCAATCCAAACAGCCTGGGCCACTCTGCAGGTCCGAGAGTTTCGGGTCCCAAAGAGACAGGCCGAGATGCTGCTTTCTGGGAGACTTCCTGGGCTTGAAGCCTCTTTGTTCTCTTTGACTGGGACTGCAATGTTCCTATTTGACTGGAACTGGATCAGTGAAGAAAACAACATAATAAATCTTTTATGCTTGTAGAGTGAGCTGTCTGCCTGATTCCAACTGCTTCAGGGTAGCAGGCACAGTGAGATGCAAACTAGCATCCTTGTGACTTAGAGAAACTCGCATCAGTTTTTCTTAACCTGTCTAGAACTTTCTGAGAGCAATAACAGTGTCTCCATTTACGAAGTAATGTCCAGAGCTATTAAACAACTTACTTAAAGCAATGTGACATCTAAGATAAAAGCTTAGAATACAAAACAAAATTGTTTCCAACTCAGAGAACTTTATTCTCTCTCTCTCTCTTTCTCTCTCTCTCTCTCCCTCCCTCCTTCTTCCCTCCTTCCTCCTTTCTTCTCTCCTTCCTCCCCTCTTCTTTTTCCTCCATTTTTCCCTTTATATTTTACTCATTTCTTTTTTGCTCAAAGGGTCGAGGTTAGGGTTACAGTTAAGATTAGTGTTAAGGTTAGTGGTTAGGCAGTTACAGTATTTGGAATACTGAGAGAGCCTTTCTTGAGTGTAGTCACAGAGATTATTCAAGTAGTCCTAATTTTCAGGATCCTTAAACA
Source organism: Dolichotis patagonum (assembly GCA_004027295.1). Taxonomy (NCBI): domain Eukaryota; kingdom Metazoa; phylum Chordata; class Mammalia; order Rodentia; family Caviidae; genus Dolichotis; species Dolichotis patagonum. The sequence continues at coordinate 11,151 of PVJX010045777.1, read as the reverse complement.
GCTCCACAAAGAATACAGCAACTGAAATTACCCAAGGGAAAGAAATTAATGAGAGCTTTACTTCATGCTACTGTACAATTAATATTTTATTAATTATTCCAGGGAACTCTTGTGTATAGAAGGATTTTGCTGTTATAGCTACATCTTCTTGAAGAACATTGCTGGTGTGTATCACAAGGTAAAAACAGCTAAACAAAGAAGTACAAGGGCATTTGGTTCAATAAAACACCAAATTAGACACAAGTTTTCAAATCTAAATAGCTTATGACCTACAAATATTGATTTATTTCACTGAAAAATCAAGTTTAAAGAGATATACAGTTTTAAAAACATCACTTTTTCAGTAATGAAAGAGATTAGAGATTTTGCTAAAAGTAAAGATAGTCAACAACTCTTGAAACATGTGCAATTTTCACTTCACCTTGGAAAACTATGATAGTCCCAATGTAATTTAAACACAAGCTTAAGAGAATTACACAAAAAAATAAAAATACTGCCACCTGAAGGATCTTAATGGGCTAGCAGGAGCATCAGCAAAACCTCCCCCCAATCAAAGGAACTCAGCTGGACTGTGAGAGTGCTGATGAGGCTGCCTCTCACCCACAGGAACCCAGGTGACTCTGTGACAATGCCAGAGAGACAATAGGGTCCTCAATGGGGTGCACACTATGGATAGGTGGGTCTAGCAGCTTGGAAAAGTCTGAAAAGGCAGTAAGAATATGAGCTAAGGGTTAGGTCACATCAATACGCCTAGGCTAGTCATCCCAGGAAAAACCCAGGAATCACCAAACTGGCTTCACAGGAGGAATTCAGCTGACTGGTCCCTCTCTTACACTGTGGGACATGACAACTGGGTAAGAACTAAACAAACAGTAGGAAACTGACTAAGATTCACATGATGAACAAGAGAGACTAGCAAAATTGAAAAGACATAATATGAACTTAAATATGAAAATGACAAGATGAAAAAGCAAAATGCAGTCTCAGACCACCAGTCCATCTGGAACTATAAGAAACAATGACATAGACAATATTGAAAGACACACACCTCAAAGTTCTGAAAAGACAGCAACTAAAGTAAAGAAACAAATCGATAAGGCTACAGCAGAAATTAGATCAGAGATGGTCATTCAGATAAAAAATAAATGACTATTTAATCAAGGAATTTCTCAGTATACCTAGAGAAAACATGGATAAAAAATACAGAAGCATAGGAAATGATGGAAACCTTGAATGAACAACATAAAATAATTCATGAAACAGATTCAAAGAGATATTGAGGAAACTAATAATTCCACTTAAAGCTGGCAAAACCTCTTGAACAAAACTGAAGATAGACTTTCAGTCTTTGAAGACAAGATCATAGCTACCAATCTTGGAAGGAAAGATCTCTAAAAATAAAAAGAGACCATGAAATAACAATTTGAAAGCTCCAAATTGGTGCAAAGAAAAAGAATATAAGACTGACAGGTGTCAATGGAAATCCAGGAGTCAACACAAATGACATAGAAAGATTATTTGCAGAAATAATAACAGAAAATTTCCCAACCATGGGAACAGAAGCAGACATATACATAAGTGAGACACATAAAACTCCAATCATAACCCAAATAAATCTACATCCAAACAAATGAACATCAATATCCCAGAAATTGAGCACAAAAATGGAATATTAAGTGCTATTAGAGAAAAGAAAAAGATGATCTATAAAGGAAAGCCCATTGAAATCATGATACACTTCGCAACAGAAAACCTTAAGTAAAGAAGAGCTTGGAGTGAAGTATTTTAAGTCCTGAAAGAAAACAACTTCCACCCCAGATTGATGTACCCTGAAAAACTCTCTTTTAAAATTAATGGAGAAGTAAGACACTTTCGTGACAATGAACAACTGAAGAAATTCGTGAGCACCAAACAAACCCTAGAAAGAGTACTGGAAGATATTCTAGATTGAGATAAAAATGATCACAATCACACAATAATAACAGAAAGAAGTAACCACATTGGGCAAGCAATTAACCAAGGGGGAAAAGCAGGGAACAAGGGCAGGAAAATACCATTACAAAGATAAACAAATACACATCATAATAACCATGAATGTAAATGGCCTCAATGCATCAATCAAAAGAAACAGGCAAAATGGATCAAGAAACAAAATCCAAAAATGTGCTGTGTAGAAGACACACATTTGTCCATAGGACCCAGGACCAGAAGCAGCACACAAGGCAGCCCCCCCTGAACCCACCCCTTCATGCCCCTGCCATCCCACCATCCCCCATGGGGCCCAGAACAAACAGCAGCACACAAGGCTGGAACTCCCCAAACCCACCCCTTCTGCACCCCCACCATCCCACCATCTGACATGGGACCCAAGATGAGCAGCAGCATGCAAGGCCAGATCCACCCGAGCCTGCACCTTTTGCACCCCTGTTTTCCCACCATCCACTGCAAGACCCAGGGCCAGAAACAGCATGCAAGGCCAGCTACCAAGTCCCCCCCTTCCCTGCCCCCACCATTCTGGTGTCTGCCAAGGGAACCAGGACCTCCAGCAGCACACAAGGCCAGGCCAACCCAGACTTGGTCATGCCCTGCATCCTACCACTGCCCTCTGGGACACCCCATATTCTGGACCTAGCATTGCTGTTGAACTTTGGCTCCCACTCCTTCCCCCAGAACATTGGACTGCAGTGGATTGACCATGCTGTGTCCATGTGAAACTCAGTAACCCCTCATCCCAACAGAAGGCCTCAGCAGGCTTCAATCAATGTGGTGAGTTTGACTCTAAAATAGGAATACTGTTTGCCACCTCAGTGGGTTAAACAGAAGGAATAGCCAAGCCCCCTCTAGAAGTAGAACCTTGGCAAGCTTGGCAAGAGTGTGAGTCCTGGGTCTGTTCAGGACTGGGAACATTGCTGGGATTGGCAGCTGGAAGCCAGGGCTGTCTGGGACTGGGAACATCGCTGGGCCCAGCAGCTGAGATCTGGGGCTACTGAGGAGAGTTAGGCCCACCCTTTGACCTCAGGGAACATCACAGGGACCAGCAGCTGAGAGCCAGGGTGGCTCAGGAGAGCTAGGCCTGCGCTTCGCCCACAAGGAACATTGCAGGGACCAGTGTCAGAGGGCCTGAGGTGCCTGGGTCTGCCGCTGCTGGGGCTGCCCCTCTGCTAGGAACATCTAGGAAGTCTGCCACAGGCCTGAGCTGCCTGGGACCATATCTTCTGGACCTGCCCTTCCACCAGGAACATTGGACTGCAGTGGACTACCATGCTGATCGGATGAGAGGCTCAGGAATCCGTCACCCAAACGGAAGACCTCATCAGGCTTCAGTCAGTGTGGTGAGTTTGCCCCATAAAATAGAGGTCTGCAGTGGGTGAATAAGGGTGAAAGTGAAACTCCTTCCAAGTGTAAGACCTTGGCTAACCTGGCAAGAGATTGGGTAATACCCTCCCCCCACACAGAGAACATAAGACAAGTTGAGAAGTGTGCCAATATTGTCATGCCCCAATTTAGAAGAAATTAAAAGAACTTATGAGACCCCCAATGACACAGTAGGGTCTCAGCTGGCACAAACATTATAGCCTGGGAGACCTGGTGACCTGGCACAACCTGAAGATATAACAACAGCAGTAACTAAGAGTTGCCCTACATCAATACTTCTGGGCTGGTTAGCCCAGAAAGAATATAGGACTCACCCAACAGGCATAGTAGGAGGAATTCAGGAGACTAGACCTCCTCTTCATGGTGGTACCCAGCAATTTGACAAACATCAACCACACAGTAGAACCCTGAAACACACACTAAAGAAACTTGTGACCGTTGGAATAGAAAGAACAGAAATTTACCCAAAAGGTAAAAATGCCTAAATGAAAAGGCAAAAGGCAATCCTGAACATCTAGCCCATCAGGGGCAAGTGCAGGTGATAATGAAATAGAGGACCCTAAAATTCATACACCAGAAATCACTGAAAAGATAGCAAACAAAGTAAAGAAACAAATCCATGAGGTTATAGAGGAACTCAAATTAGATATAACATCTTATGTAAAGACAAAAGTAACAACCTTAGTAAATGAGCTGCTCAACATAGCTAGAGAAAAAATAGATAAGAAATTACAGGAGCATGGGAAATTGATTGAAACTTTGAATGAACAATGCAGAAAACAAGCAGAATCTATGAAACAAATTGAAAGAGATATGCAAGAAGCAAAAAATTGTATTGAAAGCCTTCAAAGCCATTTAAAGGAAACTGAGGATAGAATCTTGGACCTTGAGGACAGGATTGCAGATAGCAATCTTGAAAGGGTAGAACTTATAAAAACAACAAATCAGCATTAAATGACAATCCAACATCAACAAGATGATGCCAGTAGAAATGGATGCCAGGAGAGAATGTTAGAGTAATAGGCATTAGTGAGGAGGTAGGAGACAATGCAAAGGTTATAGCTAAGCTGTTCACAGAAATAATGGCAGAAAATTTCCCAAACATGGGGTAAAAATCTGACAAATAACTGAGGTATATAGAACACTGAAACATTCATAACCAACATAAACCTTCACCCAGACATATAATAATTAAGATCACAGTCATACAGCATAAAAACAGAATACTAAAAGCTGTTAGAGAAAAGACACAACTCACCTACCAAGGAAAGCCAGTTAAAACCACAGCAGACTTCTCAGCACAAACCTTCAGATTAAGATGAGCTTGGAGTGAAGTATTTCAAACTCTAAAAGAAAACAATTTTCAACCCAGACTGACATACCCAGCAAAACTGTTTTTCAAATTTAATGGAGAAACAAGATACTTCCATGACAAAGAACAACTAAAGAAATTCATATCCACCAAACCAACTTCAGAAAGAGTGCTGAAGGACATTCTAGGTACAGATAAAAATGACCAAAATCTCCAGAACAACAGAAAGAAATCACCAGGCTGGACAAGAAAGTAAACAAGGGAGAAAAGCAGGAAACTAACAACAGTAACACAGCATGGCAAACTCAAGCCAGTGCATATCGGTGATATCCATAAATGTAAATTGTCTAAATTCACATATCAAAAGAAAGAGGTTGACAGAATGGATAAAGAAACAGGATCCCACAATATGCTGTATACAAGAAACACATCTGGAGTTTCCAAAGATGGCAGACCAGTAGGTAACAGGAGAGAGATCCTGTCTGAGAGAGACAGCTTAAATGCCAGAATTTAACACCCTGGAGAGACCCAAACAGAGAGAGATGGACTCTCTAAACCCAGGAAGAAACTAAAGTTAAAAAAACTACTCAAGTATGAGGTCCTGGGGCTACCATTAATGAAGCTAAGATCAGCAAGCACGGCGCCCTTCTCGAGCCACCTGAATTCCTGACTGAGTGCGACCTGACTGACCAAACTGTGCCAATCTGACTGGCTTGAGCAGCCAGAGGGTGGAGCTGAACATCCCTGAATGTGGCTAGCCTGGACCTGGCCCTGCACATGACCCACCCAAAGGCACTGCAAATTTGCACCACAGCCGGTGTGACTGGCTTGAGCAACCAGAGCATGGAGCTGAACATCCTGCGTGCAGCTAGCCTGGACCCAGCCCTGCACACGACCCACCCAGAGGCACTGTGAATTTGCACCAAAGCCAAGCTGAAGTTGGAGGTCAGGGAGCCCAGCAGTTCTTAGGGATTGGCATCAACACGCGGTGAGTGATGGGAATAAGACCCTCCCACAGGAAAGGGGAAACCGACTGGCAGGCATGTTGGATTTGGGTAGGACAGCCCTAACTCCATAAGGAAGTTGCTTCAGTTGGTAGCTCCCCTCACCCAATGGATTGGTGGAATTTGCTTGGATTGGGCTGTGCCCCTGGCTGGGACCCAGTGGGTTGCCACAAACTAATTCCCTGAGCACAGTCACACACTGACGCAGTGAAGGCCTGCAAAGGTAGACGGGCCCAGAGGAGAGGAGCAAGTGCACACTGCACTTGCTTAAACTTCACTCTCTGATAGCAGCTGGCAGAGGACAGAAGCCCCTAGCCTGCGTGCTCTATAGGTGCCTTAACCAACAAGCAAATTGGCTGGGAATAACACTGTAGACTTGTATGGAAGGAACGAAAAACATGACAAAACGGAGAAATAAAAAAACCCATCCCCCAACACTGAGAACATTGACCCAGGAGAGGCAAATACAAAAGAGATTGAGAGCAGCAAACATGCAACATCAAACACAGTGGTAGCAGACATAAAGAGATATCTTCAGGACCTTGTAAGTGGGATCAAAACTGAAATATTAATTCAAATTAAACAAGATATAAGTAGATTAATAAAAGAAAGGCTGGGCACCTCTCAAGAAGGCACAGACACAAGAATGGAGGAACACAAAAGGAGACAAACATTTAATGAAGAAAACAAGAAAAACCTAGAATTCATGAAGCAAATTCAAAGAGATTATCAGGAAACTAAAGACTCCATAGAAAACTGGCAACACTGCTTGAAAGAAACCAAAGATAGACTATCAAAAATTGAACACAGGCTTGCAATGTGTGATCATGAAAGGGAAGATCTCTTAAAAATAACAAGGGAGCAGCCAGTAACAATTGGAAGGATACAGGATGACAAGAGGATCCATAACTTAAGAATAAAGGATGTGAATGAAGAAGCAGGAGTCAAAACAGAGGAATTGCAAAGGCTATTCACAGAAATCATTAAGGAAAATTTCCCAAGCATAGAAAAAGAAAATGATATGCAGATGTCTGAAGCATACAGAACTCCAACCACCTACAAGCAAAACAGAGCTACACCCAGACACATAATAATCAAGATCCCAGAAATTCAATATAAGAATGGAATATTAAAAGCCATCAGAGAAAAGAAACAGATCACCTATAAAGCAAAACCCATTAAATCATGGCAGACTTCTCGACACAGACCATCAAGTCAAGAAGAGCTTGGAGTGAAGTAATTCAAGCCCTGAAGGAGAACAACCTCCAGCCCAGATTGATGTGTCCTGCAAAACTCTCTCTAGAAATTAATGGAGAAACAAGATGCTTCCATGACAAAGAGGAACTGGGAGAATTTGTGATCACCAATCAAACCCTACAAAAAAATACTGAAGGACACTCTAGGGAGAGAGAACAAGAATATGAGCATGTCAGAAACAGTGGCAGAGAGGCCTCAGTGAATGGGGTAGACAGTGCAGTGGAAAAGAAAAGTAGACAACCAATAGCAGGAAAACAGAATAGCAGAAAAAATGCAGAGAAGATTGGCTATAATCTCTAGTATAGATGGCCTTGAAATATTAACAGAGAGAAACACAGGCAGAGTAGATCAGGAGATACGGTCCATTGAGGTGCTCTATATACAGAGGCAGTGGGAACCAAAACAAGCAATGCACCATGTGGGAGTGAAAGGGGAGGAATTGTCTAAAAAAGGGAGGCAGAGGATATTGTTAATAAGGTAACTAGATTTAAAATTTACATTATTCTCACCACTATGCTTGGATGGATTACATGCTGTTCCAGGTTGTCTACTTACACTAGACCTGAGGACATGGTCAACTATCACAAAAATAAGAGGACATGTTATGGTAATCATCCCTAGTTTCCTATCAACTTAATCTGAAGCCCTTTATAACTTATACAGTCTTATTATAACTGATCTTATTTGAATCTTGTTTGCTAGATTGCTACTTTATATTGACTGATTTTATTTAAATCTGTTATGATTGATAGCATCAAGTCTAAGAGTATAGGCAACTACACTGAAGATGACAAGATTCACTAAGATACCCACTCTGGTTTGATTACTACTTGCTTTTGAATTCTTATAATGTCTCCAATGCTTTGGTTTTATTAATGTTGTTATATATTACTGAGACATCATGGTAACCATTGTAGATCACCTTGTTTTGTGATTTTATATGACTTTTTTGCTTCATGCTTTTCTAGGAATTATTTTGTTTTATCTTGCTTTGTTTTGTTTTTCCCTCTAATACAGAAAGGATAGATATACATGTAGAGACTCATGCTTGTGTAGAGCTTATAAACAGTTTACAAGAATCAACTATATAACACATGTTGAAATGAACAACTACTTTGAAGAAAAAGAGACACTATAGCACCCAGTGCTGATTCCATAATGTCATGATGTATAATCCAGCAATATTATCATTCTTTGTTCAATGTGATTTTAGCTTGTTTTGTTTTGTTTAAGTTCAACACACAGGAAGGTATGGACAGCTGTTTTTAGTAGAAAGAGACACTATGAAAGCCATTCTCAGCTTCCCTATGGTCTGGTCTTGAAGACCTGAAATGCCCTCCTCATCCTGCTCAGATCAATTCCATAATATGTTGTTTCATGTGAAATCCCTGTATGTGACAATCTGGACAACTATTTGGAAGAAAACAAGAGTCAATACGATAGAGAGTGAATAGCTCCAATTGTCTAGTTTTGAACTTTATGTCAATTACATTGCTTTCTTGTGATCCACTTTGTTCTGTTTTGTTGTGTTTAATTTTACCCTTTTGATATAATTGAATGTATATTTTAGTGGGTAAGATGGATGACCATATTGCTGTTTTTTGTCAGACTGTGGAACAAAACTGTTAAAAGACTCACTGTTTGAATGTCTATTTTACATGTTTTAACTTTATAATTTGAAGAACTATTTCCAAGAAGTCAGTATGTAATTTGCCAAGTAATAATCTCTTAGGTTTTTTTGTTGTTTTTCTTTTCTTTTTTCCTTGGAATTCTGTATTGTAGCTACCCTTTATTCTGTTTTGTTTTTTTTTTCTTTCTTCTCTTTAAATAAAATTTTAAAAAATTAAATAAAAAAGAAACACATCTGACGCAAAAGAAAACTCAGAGATTAAAAGTCAAAGGATGGAAAACAGTATTCCATGCAGCAGGAACCTAGAAAAAATCAGGGTAACTATTCTATTTATGAAAGTGTGAACTTCAAACCTAAAATGATTAAAAAAGACAAAGAAGGTCACTACATACTTGTAAGTGGAAAAATTCAAAACAAAGAACTAAAAATTATAAATATAAATGCACCAAACACAAGAGCACACAACTATATAAGACAGATACTAAAGGACATGAAAAACCAAGTGCACAAGAACACAATTATTATAGGTGACCTTAACAGCCCACTGTCACAAAGAAATAGATCAACTATACAAAAAATCAGCAAAGAAATAATAGAACTGAATCATACCTGTGAGCAATTGGACTTAGTAGATGGTTACAGAGTGTTCCACCCAACCATATCAGAATACATGTTCTTCTCAGCTGTCCATGGGACATTCTCCAAAATAGACCATATATTATCCCATAAAACATTCTTAAGTAAATGCAAAGGTATTAAAATTATCCCATGCAAACTATCTGACCATAGCATGCTGAAATTGTAAATTAATGGCAAAAGAAATTGCAAAACTGCCATAAAGACATGGAAATTAAATAACAACCTTCTGAACAACCAGTGGGCTACAGAGGAAATTAAAGAAGAAATAAAGCAATACCTACAATTCAATGAAAATGCAGAAACAACCTATTGTAATCTGTGGGATGCAATGAAAGCAGTCTTAAGAGGGAAATATATAGCAATAAACTGTCATATCAAGAAAACAGAACAAGCACAAATAAACAATCTAATGCTGCATATCAAGCTTCTAAAAAAAGAAGAGCAAGTTAAATCAAAAGCTCATTAGAAGAGAGGAAATTGTAAAGATTAGAGCAGAAATGAATGCAATTAAAACTAAAAAAATACAAAGAATTAATGAATCAAAATGCTGTTTTTTGAGAGAATAAACAAAACTGACAAACCTCTAGCTAACCTTATAAAGAAAAAGAAAGAAAAACCCAAAGACATGCAATAAGGACTGAAAAGGGGAAAATTACCACAGATCCCATGGAAATTAAAAAGATCATTAATACCTAATTTGTAAATCTCTACTCACATAGAGAAGAAAACTCAGAGGAAATGCACAGATTTCTGGAAACATATGAACTACCAAAGCTCAACCAAGAAGATATAGGAATTTTGAATAGCCCAATATCAGCTACTGAAATTGTAAACACAGGGAGTTTAAGATGGTAGTTCCCTGAGAACTGCTCAGCTCCCCGACCTTGGCTGCAGTGCCAAGGATGGTAGATCAGTAGGTAGCAGGAGAAGGATCCTCTCTGAGAGAGACAGCTTAAATGCCAGAATAGAACACCATGGATAGACCCAAACAGAGAGAGATGGACTCTCAACCCAAAAAGAAACTAAAGTGAAAAAAATAAAACACTCGAATATGAGGTCCCAGGGCTACCATTAGAGAAGCTAAGATCAGCGAGCATGGCGCCCTCCTCGAGCTGCCTGAATTCCTGCCCAAGACTGACCTGACCAACCGAACTGTGCCGATGTGACTGGCTTGAGCGATCCCGAGCGTGGAGGTGAACAGCCCTGTGCACAGCTCACCTGGAACCGACCCTGCATGCAACCCACCCAGAGGCACCGTGAATTTGCACTGGGGAGCCAAGCAGTTCTCAGGGACTGGCATCAACATGCAGTGAGTGATGGGAATAAGACCCTCTTGTGGGAAAGGGGCAACTGACTGGACAACATGTTGGATTTGGGCAGGACAGCCCTAACTCCATAAGGAAGTGGCTTCAGTTGGTTGCTCCACTTGCTGAGTGGATTAGTGGAATCTGCTTGGACTGGGCCATGCCCCTGGCTGGGACCCAGTGGGTCACTACAAATTAATTCCTTGAAATCGGTGCACACTGATGCAGTGAAGGCCTGCAAAGGTTGACTAGTCCAGAGGAGAGGAGCCAGTGCACACTGCACTTGCTTGAACTTTAGTCTCTGATAGCAGACTCCAGAGGGCAGAAGTCCCTATCCTGCATGCTCCAGAGGAGCATTAACCAACAAGCAAAGGGGCTGGGAATTACACTGTACACTTGTATGGAAGGAACCAAAAATAAGATGACAGGGAGAAATAAGAACAAAAACCCAGCCCCCTAACCTGAGAACATTGATCCAGGAGAGGTAAATACAAAAGAGATTGAGAGCAGCAAACATGCAACATCAAACACAGCATTAGCAGACATAAAGACATAAATTCAGGACCTTGTAAGCTGGATCAAAACTGAAACATTAATTCAAATTAAACAAGATATAAGTAGATTAATAAA
>PVJX010045776.1:0-12586 GCA_004027295.1 Dolichotis patagonum | reverse complement strand
AGGAAATTTGTTCTGACACTACAAGTAGTAAATAATTCTAGCCTGTTTTTACTGATGAGGAAACTGATGTGCCTTCTTTGTTATTTCCTTCTCTCTGCTGTTATCACTGGCATCTAATTTTGAGAGGACATTCTGTGAAAAACGGTAGCAGTTGCCGGAATGATTCACGCAGGATGTCATTTTCTCATTTTAACTCATGTGTGGCCCTGCACTGCCAGACTGCATGATGGTATTTCACGTTACCATCTATAGACTTGCTGTCTGGGGAATGTAGACAGCCTCGCAATTATATATATAAATACATATACTTTGCTAAAGGTCATTTCTTTCACAGTTACTGAGTTCCATATATTTAGGAAAAATATCATAAGTATTTGCATCAATACCTACAATATTTGCAAAAAATATCATAAGTATTTGCATAAATACCCTACAACACCTGCAAGATTCATTCCCTTATTCAATACTCAAAAATGCCTCTTGTGCACCTCCATCTGGCAGACAACTGATTTATCTTAAAAGTTACAGTGAGTAAGACAGGTACAACAAAACCATGCAGAGTTTATATTTAAAGGAAAAATTGATGATAAACAAATAAAACTGATTATTTTGAATGGGATTTAACAATATTGGGAGTATGACTGTTTTTACTATTGGTTCTTCCTACCCAAGATCAAGAGTTAACTTTGCAGATATCCTCTCTGATTTTCTTTTTTAGAGTACTTTAGTTTTAGTTTAGTTTAGTGATCTTTTACTTCTTTTGTTAGATTGATTCTGAAGTATTTCATTTTTTCATATCCTATTATGAAAGGTGTTGTTTCATAATTTCAAAATGGATCCTGCAGAAATCCAGATCATCAGACCTACTTTGAGAAATTTTACACTAATAAGATGGAAAACCGAAGACATAGATCATTAGATACACAGAATCATCAAATTGAATCAAGAGGAAATAAAAATTCTAAGTAACTAAGCATCTGTCAATGTAATTGAAAATGTAATAAAAATTTACCCACATTATTTGTGGGTAACTTTATTAGTTTAGATTCTGATGGATCCACTGCAGAATTCAACAAGAAATTTAGAGAAGATCTAATTCCACTAATCCTTAAACTCTTTGATGAAACTGAAAAGCAAGTAACACTCCCAAAATCATTTCCTAAAGCAAGCATTACACTGACACCAAAAACAGCGAAGAATGCAACCAAAAAAGAGAAACTACAGACCAATTTCCCTAATGAACATAGACAAAAAATCCTCAATAAATACTAGCAAACAATGCAGCAAACATTGAAGAAGATTATGCACTGTGACCAAGAAGAATTCATCTGAGGGATTCAGGGATGGTTCAAGACATGCAAATTTATAAATAGACTATGCCACATTACACTAACAGAACCAAGGACAAAACTATGTGACCAGTTCAATAGATGCAGAAAAAGCATTTAACAAAATCCAATATCCATTCATGATTAAAAAAAAAACCTACAGAAAGTTGAAATGGATGGTCCTTATCTGAATCTGAAAATAGCCATCTTTGAAAAACCTACAGCCAACATCACACTAAGTGGTCAAAAACTGAAAGCTTTCTCTTCAAAATCAGGAACAAGGCATGCATTTCCTCTATTACCACTCCTATTCAGTACAGTTCTGGAAACATTAGACAGACCATTTAGATGAGAAAAAGAAGTAAAAAGAATAAAGACAAGAATAAAAGAAGTTAAATTATCGTTTTTCAAAGATGGTATGATGCTCTATATAGAAGACCCCAAAAGCTGAAAGCAGTAGATTTATGTTTAAATTTAAAGTAAATTCATTTTCACTACTAAATTGTAAACACTTTAGAAGTCACTTTCCATTGGACTATTTTAAGTGAAAAAAATGTGAACCTCAATAATGATAGAACAACAAATGTGAAGAGAGTAGGCTGCCACCAAGATCTATACTGGAAATTTATTTAGTTAGATTTACTGATGTATTGGATGTAGAAATGAGAAAGAAAATATTAGGACTGACATCTCAGTTTCTGGGCTAAGGTTTTAGATTTGGCTGTGCTGTCTTTGAAGACAGGACAAACTAAAGTGAAGGTAAAAGAAGTCATTTGATGGCCCAATGTAAGTTTTTCATGTCTTAGAATTTTCAATTCAGGTGTCTGAATGAATTTGTAAAGCTTTGTTTGTTATTCAGATTTAAAGTTACAAAGCATAAGAGAGTGATGATTTGTCTTAAAAATTAATTAACTCACCTGGAAAGGCAGTAGAGGGGGATGAAGCACATGTAGATACTGAGCAGCTCAATTTGAAGAGTTAGAAAGCAGAATAAGACCATTCATGGACTAGGAATATAGAGAGCAAAACCACATGAGGAAACCACACCATTCTGGGAACTAGAGCCATATGTGGACTGCTGCCGGACTGAGAACAGAACTAGGAATCAGTGCCATTAGCAGACTGGGGGTAGAGAGAACAAAGCCACCCCAGGAAGCAAGTCCAGTCTGGGAAGCATTGCCATGCATGGTCCACTGCTGGCAGGGAACAGACAGACCCCAGCCCCTTCTGGGGTGTCAGGCTGGAAATCAAGAAGTACCTTGACAAGCAACCGGCTTATCTGGAGTAACAGGCTGTGATGATAGCCTTCAAGGTGAAATGCAATTGGATGATGGTGGTGCATTGATGTTTCACTAACATTGCAGGTCTAGAGCCAGGAGGATAATCACATATTCAGAGGATAGTGGTACACAGTGTGGCATCTGGGGGGGGGGGACCTTCTGAGGGTTGCAGCCATTGTTGATTCCCTATGGTCTGATTTTGGAGTCCTGTATCATTTCCATTGTTTCATTGGGTTGGGTTTTATACTCTTTTATTTTATTTGATTATGTTAAATCTGATGGCAGGAGCAGCTATTTCAAAAACAGCAAGATATACAACGGTAGCAATTTTGGATTTGCTGTTGGCTTGTTTTCAAGTCCTTATTGCATTCATTGTTTTGTTCCTATTGTTTCTGTTCTATTGTATTCTGTTTGATTTTTACTACATCCAAAGTTACATACAGCTACTTTGAAGACATTAAGGGGCATTATGCTAACTATTGTTGATTTCATAATGTTTTGAAGTCTAGTGTCTCTTACACCGGTTTGTTTTGATTGGTTTTGTTGTTTTATCCTCTTTAAAATAAAATTTAACAATGTTAAAAAAAAAAGAGAACAGAGTAAATCCTATGTCTTCTTGATTCATCTAAGAATCTATGAATAAGAATGGTTTGGGTTATCTGTTTAGGGCAAGCATCCTTTAATTCAGCTATTCAACATTTGTTGCTGTTTAAATGCTACATATAGCATCCTAATTTTAAGCTCGTATTTCTTTAAGAAACAAAAATCACTTTTGTTTCATGAAATATTGGAGTAGTCTAAATTTTTCTATTCACCATTTAGACTTTTCATTGAGTAATTGCAAAATGCTTAGTTTCCTTTGGCTAGTGGAGACAAAAATTGAACTTCTACAAGCTAGGACACAGAGGAAGTGAGGTGTTCTTTCTCCAGCAATATATGCACAAATCTAATTTTGTTTTACAATTTTTATTTGTCTCTGCCAAAAAATACTTCTCAGGAACAAAATTTTATATAAACGTCTTTATAATGGTAGTATATGAAGTAAGGATATTCCAGTCAGATAAATTGCAGAAGTCAACCTCTTTTGGAGATAACGTGTTAGAACAGATTTGGATTAAATAGAGATGCTGCACGTGATTACAATGAAAAAAAAATCAGATTGTTTTTAGAGGTAAAATGAACAATGCAGTTCATCTAGTTTCAACTTTAGAAAAGGAAAAAAATGGAAATTCACAAAAGTGAGGACAAATTCTCAAAGTCACATTGCTGATTAGTGGGGGTATTAAACTAGAGTTTCCAGATTAAGGCCACTCTCACACACAACCTGTTTTGAGGCAGCATGAATTTATGTTTGGCAGACCAGCCATTGCATCAGTGAATTCCTACTGAGTATATTTGACTTCTGGCAATACAGTAGCTTAATTGGAGTTGTAAGCATTGCTACAAAGTAAGATATATCTTAAAATCTACAGGCGGTCTCCTCAGAGTTTAAGAATGTAAAATAAATTTGGGAAAGAAAGGGAAGATCCAAAGGCATCCTTATTTTTTCCACCACACTACTTATCATTCCCATCAGGTTTTTAAAAATTTTATTTGAAGAGAAAAAGAAAGCAAAACAGAAAAGAAAAGTAGAAATAATACTTAATTTCAAAAAAAAAACAGTAAGAAATCACTAGTTGATAAATTACATATTGTCATCTTAGAAATAGTTGTTCAAGTTATAAAATTAAAGCATTCAATGCAGACATTCAAACAGTGAGACCACAAACAGTTCTGTTCAATGATCCAACAAAAACTTAGTAATATGGTTATCAAACCTACACACTTAAACATACATGCAGTTATATCCTTTAGAGCACCCTCTTTTCTTCTTTTTTACAATAGCAATTACACACTTTGGGTTTTATTACTCCTACATTTCTTATTACTTTTTACACTAGAGACAAAATGTGATATTCATAAATATGATTCTTATTTATTTCAATTATGAGGATAGCCTGAAATTGCCTCCATTTACCTACGAAGGCCTCAAGATCATTATTTTTATAGCTAAGTAATATTCCATTGTATAGAATATCACACCTTTTTCATTCATTCTGTGGTTGATGAGCATTTTGGTTGTTTCCAAGATTAAGCTATTACAAATTGTGCTGCTATAAACATGGGTGCACATATATCACTGTGATATGAACTTTTCAATTTTACTGGGAAAATACCCAGGAGGGGAATAGCTGGGTTAATGGAGCTTCAAATCCTAGTTTTCTGAGAAATCTCCATACTGATTTCCATAGTGGCTGCACCAGTCTACACTCCCACCAACAGTGAAGAAGTGTTCCTTTTTCCCCACAGCCTCGCCAACATTTGTTATCAGTTGATTTCTTGATGGCAGCTATTCTTTCTGATGTGAGGTGATATCTGAATGTTGTTTTAATTTGCATTTCTCAAGTGACCAGTGATGGTGAACATTTCTTCATGCATTTATTTGCCATTTGTGTATCTTCATCTGAGAACCATGTGTCCCACCAGGTTTTAAGTTAATGCCTGTGGTGAAAAACTGGTGTTCAACTTGAACAACAGCTGAGCTGAGTTAGTGTGATGCTGACTGTAGATGGCCCACCTGAGGACTGTTGTAAGCATAAAATGGAGACTGGAAGAAGAGGAGTGTTGTGGCTTCTCCTAAGCATTGTTGTTTGAAGCTTTTGATTCTCCCAGAGGAGCTTATCATGCTGGCTTCCCTGATACAAACTCTGCTGTTAGCATAGGAAGAGCTTGTCACTTGTCACTGAAAGTGGCTGTAGTTCACTTTGGGGGAGCTATGGTCCTTACTTTGAGCATCACTTCCTGGCTCCAGAGGAAAAGATGTGTGCTGTTTAAATGCCCGGGATAGCTTCTCACACGTGCTGATATAAACTCAGCTGTTCTCATTTTGAGAGGAGCCAGGAACCTTGTCGTTGCTGAGGATGGCTGTGGTACTCTGCAGGAGAGCCCAGGTCCTTATTTTGAATTTTGCTTCATGGTTCCAGTGCAGAAACCTCAACCTACTGGCACATATCCCTCACCTTGCTGACATAGACTTTCTAGTTTCCACCACTGTCCTTTGGGCCTTTCCAGCACAGATCCGTAAAACAGACTTGCATGAGTCAATGTCATGGGCTCTAGGCCTGCAGTTGGTCTCATGGGGAGCACTGTCACAGGCTCTAGATCTTCAGCTGGGCTCATGCAGGACATTGCTGAGGAATTCAGTCCCTCAGCTCAATTCTATAGGTCTTCAGACTACGGGCAGATCTCCTTGACTTTTGTATTTAACTCTAAACTCTAACTCTGGGTGACTATCACAAAATAATACTATACACCACATGTCCCATCTTGCCTTGCTCTCCTTGAAAATCCCTGACCACAACAGTGCCTTTTTGACAGTATAACTTTCATATTAAGCATATCCAGGTCTAGAGAACAACATCAATCATTTCACCCTACATATTGCCATAGGTTTTTAAAAACTAGGGATGCTAGAAACATCATTGCATAAAGTTATAGTATGTAAACTCAGACGCAGAAGGACTGCTACTTCCTTACCTTGCCTTAACTGCTTGCAATTTTTAAAATACCCTTGTTGGCTCTATAGAAAGGAAAACTGACATTGCCAGAGAAAGTCTTGTTCTATCTTGCCTTCACTAATTGGTTCTTGCAGAATTCTCCTAAATCTTCCCATTCCTATCTGCGAATAATCAGCTAGATGTTACTTAGATTTCACTGATTTCATTTAATAACAAAGCTTGAGTTCCCTCTGATGACCACCATCTGAGGCAATATTCAATATGTCTTCACGTGTTTGCTAGACAGCCATTTCTACTTTCACATCCTGGGGCTCTTTTTAGGCTCTTAGACTTTCTTGGTGTTCCAGATACCCTCTCAAATGTATCTATGGCTTCTCATCACCATGCCTTGTGTTTCCTGAAGGTTAGAGCCAGGCACACAACTGACATCTATCTTAGGTTTCTCTTTAACATTTCTGTACCAGTTGAGATTATAACTAGGGCTGAGGGGGCATATTTTTACACTTCATTTATTCCTCCAAATATTTTAAAATCTCAAATTATACCTAAGGGAGAAGGTTTTAGAAGCCCAAAGTCATTTCTTTGTTTTTCTAAAAAAGCACATATTTGAGAATCAAGAGCAAGAGTTTAAAACCTGCGTTTGTGGCTCTTGTATTTTTCTTATATGGTCCAATTTTTACTCACTATAAATATTTGCTCAATATTTCCATTTAAAGTATAAGATTAATAATTTACTAGAAAACAATTTTAACCCAGAAGTGTCACTTCAGTGGCCCTGCTATGTTGCTTGTAATTTTTAATAGTCTTTTAATAGTCTTTTAAAAATATTTCATACAATTTTCAAACATAATTCTGAAGTTTCTTTTATACCACACACCAAATTTTGCCTCTTGTTAATATATTACATCACTGTATTATGTATGTCACTAGTAAGGAATATTTTGGCTCATAAGTATTAATTAAATTTCATACTTCATTTGATTTTCCTTAGTTTTCTCCTACTTTCCTATTTTGCCTTCCAAGGATTCCATATGATTTTTTAGTCATTATGCCTTCTTATATCTTAAGTGTAAAAATTTCTGGGTTCTGTTGCTTTTGAGGATCTTGAAAATCATAAGGAAAACTTGTGAAGTATTTTATAGCAATTCTCAACAATTGAAATTAGTCTAATGTTTTTCTCACAGAAGGAGGGTTGGTTTGTTTGCATATCCTAGTTGGATATTCTAGTTTGGATATCTCCATAGGAACTTCCAGCTTCTTTCTCACACTTTCCTTATATGTCCAGTTTTGAATAGTTAGGTATTCTATGCAGTGTTCCTCAGTTGGGATTTGTCTGATATTTTTCTCATAACTAAATTGGGATAGTACATTTTTTGTGGTGGAGTACAAATAAAATATTCTTTTCCTAACATCAGTTTATGTAAACACAGTATGACTTATCACAGTTGAAACTAACCGGAATCTTCTGCCCAGAGGTAGTGTCCTGATTCTAAGCAAAAAGATTAACATTTTTTTTCTCCCCTCCTTTCTATACTGTGCTCTTTTTAAGGAAGAACACTGAGAAGTTCATAGAATTTAAAAATTTTAAAGAATGAAGTGTTATGTATCATATCCTTGAGGGAAGAATTTACATCACTGTAAATAGTTCTGAATGGATTTCTCTATTTCCTCTATCCATGTATTCATCTCTTTATTGATAAATGCATGGGTTCATGGGCATTTATTTTATACTTTAGGTTATTGTACTGTGCTTTTCACACTGGCTTCTTATGTTTGTGTCTATGTCCTTTTGACATATTTTTTTTAATGAGAGGGCTTTTTTTCTTTTTAAAAAAGACTTCCTTATATTCCAAATATGGAATTTCAAAATGTTACATCCAAAGCTTATTCATTTCTCCTTACATATCTAAAGACAATTATTTTCCTTCTAATCATGGTCTTCTATTGGAGAAATGTAATGGAAACAAAATTCTTGATGTTGAATGTACTTGTTAAGAGGCTGTCATTGGTTCAGAAGTTACAGGGAGATATATCTGCAAATATCTATCAATATACAGATACTTAAAATCTCTGTACATATATATATATGCATATATACATATGTGTTAGTCAGTTTTATGTTACTAACAATAGCTGAGATAAGCCAGTTGATAAGAAGTTTATTCTGGCTCATGGTTTTGGACAGCTGCGTTCATGATTAGTTGGTTTGTCACATACCAACTTGTGTTGAGGCAATAGATTACAGCAGTGTGTAGCAAACCTACTCACCTCGTTGGCAGGACACAAGAGAGGGACACCAGTAGCCTGAAGACCCACTGCTAGGCTTCACCTTTAAAGAATACCTCCTGAAAATAGCACCAGACCAAGCCTCTACTACCAAGCCTGGATAGTTGGAACACATTTATCCAAGCATGGCTCCATGGGGACCTATATTAATCTGAGTTCACACTGACACTTGCTATCAGTCCTGTTAGGTTTTATTTTATCTTGTATTTACATTGTGTCATAAAGTACGTACATGTTTAACATTGGATCTTGTTGGAGAACAGGTATCTTTAGCTTTATATGGTTACAGTGTTACTCCTTGCCCTTATACTTTTCCTTCTGCTATTTTTCTATCCATTACAACCATATTTTCACTGATTTTATAATGACACATCTTTATCCCATTATATTTAACTATTCATAGTCATCAATTGAAACTAGGTATATTATAAACAACTGTAGAATTAAAAAGTAGATTGATATTTTATTTTTATTTATTCTGCCAAATTATTTGTCTTTTATTTTTTAAAATTTCTATTTAGGACACTTACATATTAAATGATTATCAATATATTGATTTTTGATATGTTTATTTTTCATACCAAGTGTCTTAACATTATTGAGACACTTCTTTCTTTGAATTCACATTTTATATTTGATCATCAGTTGATTCTATTTTTATTTCCCTAGCATCATAATTTTACTTTGTTTTGTGTAATTTTACTCTTATTTCCCATTTAAAACTTTTTGTAAAACTTACAATACATGTTTTCACCATCAGTTAACATGACTTCATCATCTCTGTTGTGTAGTTCATAGATAAGAGTCATAATTTCTTCCTTAAGTAACTGAGAGATATCTGTTTAATGTCCTTTATCCCTACAATAATAAACAAACATATTGCTATTTTTATCACTTTAATAAGTTAAATTTTAGGGCCACATTTAAAATATATTATTGTATCTCTCTGACATTCTTTTGTTCTTTACGTGGTTACAACCTTTTACCTCTATCATTTTTTTTCTCGCTGAATAAAATCTTTTGTCATTTCTGTATAGCAGGGTGACTCTAACCAAATGTCTCATCCACCAGAGCTCAAATTTATTTTTCTTTTACTTTTGCAGACTAATTCCAATGAATATAAAATTTAAACTAGTGCTTCTCATCTTTGCTCTCACCATTTCATAATTCACTCCACCATTTTCATGCTGGTACATTCTCAGATAAGAAGTTTGTTTGGATTCTTATCTCATGGAGTTAAGCTACTTTCTTCATTTTGTTTTACTTTTGTTTTCCTGACATATTTCAGAATTTTATGGGATTTATTTTGTTTTCCACAATTTAAATGTGAAATTAGCAGTGTTGATCAGTGTTATGCCCTATAGCTTTTTCTTTTGTTTTGTTTTCTTGACCTTAACCAGGTGGTCACTCAGTGTCTTCTCTGGGTTTTAGATTTAACACGTCTCATTAATTAATTTGCACAAAGGTTTTGTTGTTGCTGTTCTGCCTTTTAGTTTGGGAAGATTCTATTAACCTATCCTCCTGCTCACAGATACCTTCTTTGGCTTTACTGGATTTGCTAACATCAAAAATCAATCTACATTTCTGTGATGCAGTACTCATTTTCATTGGTGACTTTTAAGTATTAATTATAGTTATTTTGAATTTTCTTTCTGAAAATTTGAATATGTGTGTCATAACTCACCTGGTGTTGATACACCATGAAGTTTTCAAACTATTCTTGTATTTTTTTGTTCATTGTAATTATTTCATTAGAGCTAGCAATAGTAGGTAAAATGGAATTAACTATGCCATTTGTGTGTAAATTTATGATGATCTGCCTATAAATTGAGCATCTTATATCACGTCTGAGGTAGTTATGAAGATTTGAGGCTTAACATTTCTCCAGTGCCCATGACTTACCACTCTTGATGACCTGAGTTTTCTTTTACTTCTAGCAGAGAGCATCTCTCTCTTTCAACTCCTGTTAATCTGCTGTTATTCTGATGAAGTTTCTTAGTGTGATGTTGAGATATAGGGAGGTAAAAAAAAAAAAAGAGATATAGGGAGGTGAAACATATAAGTTTCAAATTATACCTCAGTATTTTAGTGGACTATATTTCCAGTCTGTGACCCTCACAGTTCTCTTGTGTATCTCTTTTTCCACCAATTTAGATAAAATAAGAAGCTTGGCAGGGTAGAGAGTGAGAAAATGTGCTGTATTGCCATGTTCTGAGAAAAGATTCTACTACTGTGTTTCCTCTGGAAAAGCATGCCTCCCTCGTGCCATCAGCTCTGAACATATTTCCCCTTTCATTCTGGCAGAACCACCGTGGTAGCGTTGTCCGATCTTTAACCTGAGACTGGGTGCTGGTGTGAAGATAATGTCTCTAAAATCGTCCTGCCTCCATCCACACTTAATGCCAGGAACTTATTACTTTTATTATGCATAGTCATCTTCCAGTTATGTGGCTAGATTGCCACATAAGTGTTTCTACAACTTTTCAATTGTATTGGCTACTCCTTCTGATAGTATCTAAGGTATGATTTTGAACCTTCTTGTGGCTCCAGCTTTTGAGATTTAAGTGTCCAGAAAACTCAGTTCCTTAGAAAGAAAGTCATTGATTTTTAGTTGGTCCAGTTTTTTCTTGTTGTAAGGGTAACAGTGATGTGTTCTAGTCCCATAATGTGCTATATCTTATTACTACTTCCCTAGGTCATAGGGTAATAATTCTGAAAATGTGGCACCAAGGAGACAATTCATTGACACTGACAGCATCTTAGTCCCTTGTACATGTGTTTCATTTCATTTTAATGCATTTTTATTTCTTTTTATTTGAAAAAAATTATGCCTTCATTAAAGAAGTGAGTGGCAATATGTAAATCAAAAATGAATTTTAACTACTTTAGAAATTCCAAAATAAAAATAAATGGTAGTATATTTTAAACTCATTTGTAATAGGCAATTAAATTTTAGGATAACACCTCAATCATATCAATGGTTACATTTTTTAATTGTTGCACTTTGCTAGCCTAGCGGCCATCTCATGATTAAATAAAGCTTTTTAACTGAAACAGAGAATACAGAATAGAATAAAAATCTTGGGCTTCTTAGTTTTATGAAGTCATGAGGGAAATCATGTGCACACACAAGCCATTTGTTAGTATTTCATCTGTCAGGATATCTAATCCCTAAAGCTACCTTCAAGAGAAGGTCAGGAAGAATCTTGTAATAGGATGCCATAGTGTTCTACAAATTCAAATATCGTAAGTAATTGACAAAGTTTACAATTATATGAGCACCAATAATTACACATGTATGTGAATTATATATATATATTATATGTATGTAATAAATTATAATAAGCATATGCTACTTCTTGCAGGCCTAGGTAAGAGGGTAGAAAGCACCACAGGATCTGTTGAAGAAATATTTTCTCAAGTCAAAGTATCATTCTTCTCAGAAAGGAGACAACTGAAAATGTCAAACATTTCAATTTTGTTAAGTATAAATTGAATGTTTTTGCAGCAAATTAAAATTTTAATAATAGTACTAATTGCAAAATATATATCCTTGTTAAAATTACCAGTGAACCAATGTAACAGTCTAAAATATTTTTTTAAAAAAGGAGAAATGCTCATTAAACCTATTTTAACTACTGTATGAAGATATGTTTGACATATACAGTAAATTCATGCTGAATGCACACAAATAAATGATTTTCAGTGTAAGCGTATACTATCAAAACTATTTCTTATTCAGGCCTTAGGAATATATCTCATCTCCCATAATTTTCTCAAATCTGTGTTAACATTAGTTTCATATTTTTTAATATATTTAAGAAAAAGATCTAAATTCATTTGCTAGTATGTAGAATTGTGTATTTTTAGTTCCACTTATTAAAAATACTGTTTTTACTTACTGTATATGGTCAGTTTTCTTTTCATGAATCAATTGCTCATGTAAACATGTCTTCATTGTTGGGTTAATAGTCTGTTCAACTAGTGTGTCTATATGCATTTTGATTTCTTTAACTTTAGAATATAATTTGAAATAAGAAAGCATGATACCTTCAATCTTGTTTTGGCTATGTGTAGTCTTTTATGGTTTCATACGAATTTAAAGATTTTTTATTTCCATGAAAATTGACATTGA
>PVJX010045775.1:0-12598 GCA_004027295.1 Dolichotis patagonum | reverse complement strand
TCCCTTAATACAGTGCTTAGAGGTTAGGAAGCCAGATGCTTATTAAGGGGCTAATGAATGAATCGTAACAAACATTTACTAAAATCCATATGTGACACACATAGGAAAGCTTTCAATATAATCAATATTTATTGCATACCTATGGTGTAAGTACAATCTTGCCAGATACTAAAAAATCAAACATCAGAAAGCAAAACAGTTTCTATCTTTACACTGCTCCCAATCACTCTTGTCCTATTTGTTACTTTCACTAATAAAATGAAATCTGCCTGTAAATTATCTTCAAGTCTTTTACCTGGAACAAGCACTTTTCTTTTCAGTTTTAACCTGATTTTCAAGATGATTTTCAGGGAGTTTGTTTGTGGGAGAAGGGAGGGATACAGGGAAAGTGATCGACACAACTTTTCTCCTGTCACTCTACTAAACTAACTTTTGTAAATAGACCTTACTCCCTATTTTCAAATTTGATTAATATTTTCCAGTGCAGTCAGCCTCATCATAGTGCTGATTTACCCAGATGACTTTTGCACTGACAGCATTAACCAGGCATCTGGTTGCCCTGTGACTGGACTTCATGGTAAATTGAATCTGAAATGCCTGGTGGCTCATCACGCAGACTCTTTTCATGTACTGCGACATCTGACGCAATGCGTCCTAGAACAAACAAGCTATTTGCTAGTTTAATGACTCAGTGTGTATGGTCTTCCTCATCTTCTTTAAAGACAAATTCTAAGGGCTTGGACACTTGCAAGCAGGAAATTTTCTTTCCAATCCGTCTGCCTGGCTTGATGACATGCGTGTGTGGTCAGCATTTCTAGTCACGCTGAGACACAGCTGTTTGAGCTGTATTGTATAGAACAGATGTCTCTCTCAGAAAAGTGTAACAGTTATTGGAGCCAGGCATGGTGGTGCACACCTGTAATCCCAGCCCTCTGCAGGCTGAGGCAGGAGGATCACCGTGAGTTCAAGGCCGCCTGGGCTACATAGTAAGTTCAAGACCAGCCTGAAATGCATAGGGAGACTCTGACTCAAAAAACAAAGCAAAAAAAAAAAAAAAAAAAAAAACAGTTACTAGGTAACTGGCATTTTTTTCTCTGTCCCCTTTGGAATGTAACATTAAAAATAATTTTTAAGGTAAGGGAATGGGAAAAAAAAGAATCAAGTCATATCATACACAGGTACAAATTCCCTATGAAGAATGTGAGCATTACGTATACCTAAAATGTACCAATAAACTTAATTAATGTAAAAAATAATAATTTTTTAAACAAAAAAATAGTACAAAGGGCCAGGGGATGACCAAAGCTACCCTTACCTGCTTTCTGGCACTGCTCATCCTACCGGCATAGTTACGCTGGTTAGATAAGGAGGAATCTTCTCTACTTAGTTCAGCCAGGATGACTGTTTCCAGTAGGAGCTGACAACCAGAATGAGAAAAGGAAAACTATGGATGAATTTTGTAAAGAGAGAGAACTTTTCAATAACTGCAGCCTAACCAGAGGATTCTCCATGGATAACCATGTCCTGAGGTCTGAACTTCCTGGAACTACAGATCCGGTTCCTCAGGCCCTTAGTTTATTCCCAACGGGTTTGGCCTAATTCACTTTCACACCCATTCCCTACACCCTGGGCAATGTTTATAAACTCAGAGGATCTTTTTATTAAAAAATGTTTTAATGTATTTATTTTTATTTTTTGGAGGTTAGGATTAAACTCAGAGCCTTATGCATGCTAAGCAAATACTCTACCACTGAGCTGTCCCCCCAGCACCCCATCTCGGTCAGTAGGTCCTGACGGCGGGAGGAGGGGGCCATTCTCCTAGCCCTGACTCCCACACACTCTGCAGCAGCCCCACACAGAAACTGGTCTAATTTTGAGACCCTGACATTACTCCCACTGACTGAAATTCACCTTTATTCTTTTTTTCTTTTCTTGTCTCTTTCTCTCTTTTTTCTTTCTTTTTTCTGTTTTAAAATGAGAAAAGAAAAAAAGCAATGATACAGAATTTTAAAACAAAATAATATAAGATTAACACTGGTTAATATATTGTATATTGTTATCTTCAAAGTAGTTGTTCAGATTATAAGATATAAGCATAAAAATGATCAATCAAGTAATGTTTGATGAACTAACAGAGATTGGTAGTATAGTTATCTATCATGTATGCATGTATTTATATTTATATTTATATTTATATTTATATTTATATTTATATTTATATTTAATGTAGTCTTTCTCCTTCTTTCTTTTCCCTTTTCCCCAATCCCAGTTGTTCTTTCCTTTTGAGCGGTTTCTTTTCCTTTCAACTTTCACAATATCTCCTATACATTTTGGGTCTTATTTACTCTTTCAGTGTTTTACACTAGGGAGACAATATGATACATATGTGAGTCTGATTTATTTCACCTATAAGTAGTGTCAAGTTGCATCCATTTACTTATAAAAAACCTCAAGTTTATCCTTCTTTATAACTAAGTAATACTCCGTGGTATAAAAATACCACATCTTTTTTTATCCATTCCTCAGCATTTGCTTTGTTTCCAAGATTTAACTATTACAAATTGTGCTGCTATAAATATGGGTACACATACATCACTCTGATATGATGTTTTCAATTCTTCTGGAAAAGTACCCAGAAGAAGAATAGCTGGATTGAATAGGACTTCCAATCCTAGTTTTTTGAGGAATCTTCACACTGATTTCCACAGTGATGGTAAAGTCTACACTGTGTGTGTGTGTGTGTGTGTGTGTGCGCGCGCGCGCTCGCATGCTAGAGATCAAACCCAGGGCCTAAGCATGCTAGACAAGTGCTCTGTCATTAAATTGTTCACTCAGTTCCACTCTGAACTGAGTGAACAGTTTAATTTCTTTTTGTTTTTACTTTTCTGGAATATCTACTGCACCTTTGCCTGATCTTTGTCAAAATATCCTTTAAGGACAGGTTTGCCATTGTCATTGATGATGAAAATCTGATGCCAGAATGAGTCTATAATAACAGATGCAATATCACCATTTGGGCATTATTGTCCCAGAAAGACTGCAGCTAGGGAGACACTGACCACAGGAATAAACCCATTTCCTGCTTGCCAGAGTATAATTTGAGGGTTAAGGTCCTTAACCCTTAACCTTTAACCTCAAAGTTTGTCACAAGATATCTAGCTTCTATTTCTATTTTCTTTTTTTTTATTTTAAAGAGGATAAAACTAAACATAACAAAACAGAACAAAGCAGATCAGAAGAAAAATGTAAGTGACACAGATTTCAAAGCAAGACAACAGGAGATCTACAGTGGCTACCACAATGTCTCTTGTCTTCTAAATAGTTGTCTAATATCTTCACACACAATGAATTCATACAAAACAAAACAGTATAAAACTGATCAGAAAAGGGTAATGAAAGTATTATAGGCCTTCAAAAACAGACAATAGGAAAATCAACAATGGCTACCATAATGTCTCTTTTTCTCTTCAAAATAGCTGTCTATATCTTCATATATGTTGAAATTAAACAATACAAAACAGACTAAAACCACTCTGAACAAAGAATAGAAGCATTATTGGATTTCATAGCATGATGATACAAAATCAGCAATGGATAACATAATGTCTATTTTTCTTCAAAATAGCTACTCATTTCATCACACATAATATAATTGATTCTCATAAACTGTTTAGGAGAAGTTTTAGGCATGTATAGACCTCTACATGTATACCTATCCTTTCTGCATTAGACGGAAAAACAAAACAGATTACTAGAAAAACAAGAAATGAAAAAGACAAACAAATAACAGCAAAAAGCCCAAAACAATGATAATATAGGCCTTCAAAACAAGGTGGTAGGAACATAACTAAAGCTGTTATTTTACATAGTGATCTTCAAGAGATTCTTGGATCACCAGACACAAACATGCAAAATAGTTTCAGTCCTATAAATGTTAACTGTTTTGTTCCAAGAACTTATAGAATTTTTAGCACAATCATCTTAGCTATCCTAAGTGTGCTTATACAAATTTAGATATGTTTTCTTTTCCTTTCCTTTTTCTTTTTCTTCCTTTTTTACCCTTTCACTGTATTTATTGAGGATTTTGTATCTTAGGTATTCTTACCATTTCTTACACTAGGGAGACAATACAGTATTTACACATGTGAGTTTGGTTTATTTCACTTATGAGTATGGTCTCAAGTTGCATCCATTTATTTATAAATATCTCAGTGTGATCATTATTTATAGCTGAGTAGCACTCCATTGTATAAAAGTATCAGATCGTTTTTATCCATTCCTCAGTTGATGGGCATTTAGGTTTCCACGATCTGGCTATTACAAATTATGCTGCTGTAAACATGGATGCACATATATCACTGTGATATGATTTTTTCAGTTCTTCTGGGAATATGCCCAGAAGTGGAATAGCTGGGTCAAATGAGACTTCCAATCCCAGCTTTTTGAAGAACCTCTAAACTGACCTCCACAGTGGTTGCACCAGTCTACACTCCCACCAACAGTGCAGAGGAGTTCCTTTTTCCCTTCAGCTTCTCCAGCATTTGTTGTTGGTAGTTTTCTTTATCCTGGACATTCTTTTTGGAGTGAGATAGAATCTCAGTGTGGTTTTAATTTTCATTTCTCTAATGACCAATGATGTTGAACATTTTTTCATGTATTTATTTGCCATTTGTATTTCTTTATCTGAGAATGGTGTATTCATCTCAGATGCCCATTTTTGGATTGGGTCTTTGAATTTTGGGGGGTCTGATTTTTTTTAACTCTTTATATTTTCTAGACATCCTTCGTTTGAGAGGCAGTTGACTAAGATTTTTTCAAAGTTCATGAGTTTCCTTTTTACTCTGTTGGAAATTTCTTTTGACATGCAAAACCTTTTTAATAAGACGAGATCCCGAATGCCACACTACCCTCAGACTTTGGCCTGTGCCACTGCGCACTTCCTGCATGACCCCCACCATGATGAACACCACACCACCCTCGGACCTTGGCCCATACCTCCACACGCCTCCTGTGTGACCCCTACCAGCCCTGAGGAACGTGCATTACCCTTTGACCTTGCATGCGTGCAGCCAGGTTTCATGTGCGACCCCCGCCAGCCTAGAGGAATACTGCGCCAACAGCTGCTGCCCTTGGCAACCCTCCCCATCACCTAGACCAAGTACTTGATCTTCGGCTCCCACTTCTCCTCCAAGAACCTTGAACTGCGGTGAATTAACCGTGCTGATCTGAAGGGAGACTCAGTGACCTCTCACCCAAACAGAAGACCTCAGCAGGCTCCAATCACTATGCTCCTGTGCCTCTCCTGGCATTTGTCCTACAACTTTAACAACCAGTTGAAGTTAAGCTTCACTAAGTAGAATAGGACTAACCAAGATGAAACAGAATGAACCTACTCAGAACAAAATCGTGAAAGCAATATAGGACTTCAAAACAAGATAGCACCCCGCTGATGCCCAGACTGACACCATTGGCCCACCCGCTGGCCCAGGACCACCTACACTGCTGCACTGTGCTTCCCACACACCCAGCTGATGCTCAGACCCAGGACACCAGCTGGCCCCTCAGGGACAATCCCTACCTCCTGGACCTAATACTGCTGTTGATCTTCAGCTCCCACCTTTTCCCCCAGAACCTTGGGCTACAGCAGATTAACTGTGCTAGCTTGATGGGAGATTCAGTAACTGCCTCACCCAAACAGAGGATCTGAGCAGGCTCCAGTCTGTGGTGATTATGCCCCTAAAACAGAGGTGTACAGTGGGTACATAGGGCCAGTAGTAAAGCTCCCTCCAACTAATTGTAAGACTTCGGTGAGTCTGGCAAGAGTGTGGGAGACTCTTTCCTGCACAGAGAATATCAGGCAGAGTGAGGAGTGTGTCAATAAGGACTCCACCAACTTGGAGAAAATCAAAAGGGCTTATGAGACACATGGGCACACAATAGGGACACGGTAAGGCCTCAGCACACAAAAACACTATAGACAGGGAGATTTGGTGACCTGGAATAATCTGAAGATAAAGTAAATAGGAACTAAAAGTTGACTTATATCAATTCTACTAGGCTTGTCAGCCCAGAAAGAATATAGGACTCACTCAAAAGGCCCTGCATGGGGAAGTCAGGTGACTGGCCCACCTCTTCATTGTGGGACCCAGCAATTGGACAAACATCAACCTTACAGTAGGACCCCAAGACACACACTACCAACAGTTGACACCAGTGAGATTGAAGGAAGAAATATTAACTCAAAAGGGGAAAATGGCAAAACAAGCAAAGTGCAATCTCCAATATCTAGTCCACCAGGAGCAAGTACAAGAGACACTGAAATAAAAGACTTCAAAAGTAACACACCAGAAATCTCTGAAAAGATAGAGAGTGAAATAAAAAAACAACTTCATGAAGCTATAGAGGAAATCCAATTAGAAGTAACTGCTCGTGTAATGACAGAAATAACAAACTTAGTAAAGAAGTTGCTCAGCACAGCTAAAGAAGAAATAAATTTTTAAAAAGTACAGGAGCATGGGAAATTGATTGAAACCTTGAATGAACAATACACAAAACAAGCAGAATTCATGAAACAAACTTAAAGAGATATCCAAGAAACAAAAATTCTATTGAAAACTGGCAAAACAGTTTAAATGAAGCTGAGGATAGGATTTCAGACTTTGAGGAAAGGATCACAATTAACGATCATGAAAGGATAGAACTTTTAAAAACAACAAAGCAGCATGAAATGACAATCCAACAGCTTCACGATGATGTCAAGAGAAACAATATAAGATTAATAGGCATCAGTGAAGATGCAGGAGTCAATGCAAATGATATAACTAAAATATTCACAGAAGTAATAGAAAATTTCCCAAACATGAGGGAAAAAAATCTGATAGGCAGATAAGTGAGGCATATAGAATGCCAAACAATCACAACCAATTCTTTTGCATTTACTTAAGCATGCTCTGTGGGCTAGTATATGGTCTATTTTAGAAAATTTCCCATGTACTGCTGAGAAGAATGTGCATTCTGATGTTGTTGAGTGGAACAGTCTGTATACATCCACCAAGTCCATTTGTTCACAGGTGTGATTCAGCTCTGTTATTTCTTTGCTGATTTTCTGTCTAGTTGATCTATTTGTGTCAATGGGGTGTTAAGGCCTCCCATTATAATTGTGCTAGTGCTTATTTGATTTTTTCATTTCTGTTAATATTTGTTTTGTATAGCTGGGTGCTCCTGAATTTGGTGCATATATATTTAACATTGTTATCTCTTCCTCTTGAAGTTTTCCCCTAACTAGTATGTAATGACCTTTATCTCTTTGGGTCATTCTTGGTTTGAAGTTCACATTGTCTGCAAACAGAATAGCTACTGATGATTTTGGGGGGATTCCTGTTGCATGGAGTATTGTTTTCCATCCTTTGACTTTCAGTCTATGAATTTCTTTTTGGGTTAGATGGGTTTCTTATATACAGCGTATGGTTGGATGTTGTTTCTTGATCCATTCTGCCAGTCTGTTTCTTTTAATTGGTGAGTTGAGGCCATTTATGTTAATGGTTATAGATTATATATAGTGGTTCATTTTTAACATGTTATCTTTTTTCTGTTGCTCCTTTACCTTTCTACTCTGTTTAATTGTCTGCGTTGCTTAGTGGTTTTTTTTCCTGTGTCTATCTACAAACGTCTTTCAATATTCTTTGCAGGGTTAATTTGGTGGTCATGAAGTTTTCAGCTGTTTTTTGTCATGGAAGTATCTTATTTCCCCATAAATTTTACAGGACAGTTTTGCAGAGTACATCAATCTGGGTTGGAAGTCATTTTCCTTTAGAGTCTAAAATACTTCACTCCATGCTCTTCTTGACTTCATTGTTTGTGTTGAAAAGTCTGCTGTGATTCTGATAGGTTTTCCTTTATAAGTGATCTGTCTCTTCTCTCTAACAGCTTTTAATATTCTGCTCTTATGTTGGATTTCTGGGATGTTGAGTATTATATGTCTGGGCATAGTTTTATTTTGGTTATGGCTATTTGGAGTTCTATATGCATCACTTATCTGTATGTCAGTTCTCATTCTCATGTTTGGGAAATCTTCAGCTATTACTCCTGTAAATAGCCTTTTGATAACATTTATGTTGTCCCCCTCTTTTTCATTTACACCTATCAATCTTATGTTATTTCCTGATTCCTTGTTATTTTTAAAACATCTTTCCTTTCCTGTGCACTAGCTGCAATCTTGTCTTTGAGATCTAAAAGTCTATCTTCACTTTCATTGAGGCAGTTTTGCCAACTTTCAATAGAAATTTTGATTTCCTGAATATTTCTTTGAATCTGTTTCATGCATTCTGTTTGTTTCTTATATTGTTCATTCAGGGTTTCCATCTTTTTACATTGTCCCTCTAATTTTTTAACTATGTCTTCTTTAGATGTGTTCAGCATTTCTTTCATTATATTTATCATTTCTTCTTTTACCTGGGAGATTATTTCTGATCTGAGTCCTTTTGTAGCTTCCAGGAGTTGTTTCTTTACTTCACTTGCTATCATTTCAGGAGTTTCAGGTGTATGGCTTACATTTTGTTCTATGTCCATGTCTCCTAGGCTTGTTTTGGATGGCCTGGAGGTTTGAGATTGCATTTTGCTCTTTCATTTTTGTCATTTTCCTATATTCCCTTAGGGAAGCCAAATGCAAGCCCATAGTTGTTTCTTGGGTTGAGAGTATCTAGCCCTACTGCAGGGAGTTTCCCCAGTTGAGTGGAGGTTCTTAGACCTTACTAGGTGGCTTCTAGCCACTTGGGGTAACCAGGTGGGGCCCTACCAGTCTCAGAGCAACCCACCAAACTTCCCCGTAAGATGGAAATTGCTGTGCGTACGTTCAGCTTGTAAGGCAGAGCACAGGCGGCTGTGGGCCACTCAGGGATCACTGCGAGGGTCCCAAATAGGCCCAGAGGCACCTCCCTGTGGGTCCTCCAGTGATGTGGCATGGTAGGCAGGGCCTTGCCAGTCTTGGAGCCATACACAAAGCCTTCCCCATGGGATAGAAACCACTGTGCACCCTTTTAGCTCACAAGGTGGAGCGCAAGTGGCTCTTTTTTAAAAAAAAAAAAAAAAAGAGGCTCTTTGTTTTGTTTTCTTGGCCCTCCTTTTATCTTTTTTTCTTTTTTGGTACCAGGAAGTGAGTTTAGGGCCTCACACTTACCAGGCAGGCACTGTGCCAGTGAGCTACACCCCCAGCCCTCTATTTCTATCTTCATATTGCTCTACTTTATCAATATTCCTTAGAAATAAAATAATATCATTCTAATTATAGCATACTATACTTCCATTTACAAAATATAGTAATTGCTGGGCATGGTGGTGCACATCAGTAATCCCAACATTCAGGAGGCTGAGGCAGGAGAATCGTAGCAAGTTTGAGACCAACCTGGGCAACAAAGTGAGCTTAAGGCCAGCCTGAACTGCATAGTGAGACCCTGTCTCAAAAAGACAAAAAAAATTTATGTATATACATATACATATATAGTAATTCTGTAATACTGTATACATGTATACAGTATATATATATATATATATATATATATATATATATTAATTCTCAATTGCTGAAAATGTCATATTTTAGAAAATGTAGCATTTCTACACATGATGTTGAGGACTGATCATCATATATATCTCCACTAGTTAGAATTAGAAACAAGTTCTGTTTAGAAATAATTCCAAGAGCTGGGTGTGGTGGCACACACCTGAAATCCCAGCAATCAAGAGGTTGAAGCAGGAGGATCACAGTGAGTTTAAAACCAACTTGGGCTACATAGTAAGTTCAAGGAGTCTGACCTACATCGTGAGATTTTGCCTCAAAAAAAAAAGGTCCAAGAGATGTTTTTATATTTTATTTTCACATTGAAAACCAGTCTCAGATAGTGTTCATGTAAAGTCAAATGAATGCTGGCAGTGAGTTGCATTTTATTTTTTTTAAATAAGAACTGAGTTAAGGGTGCCAAAAACAGAATAACTATGCTGGGGTACGCCAGTCCTGCAAGCGTTAGTGTAAACTCTCTGTGACAGGCAAAAGCTTGTATCCTTTTTTAAAAGAATTAATTTCTTACTGTTCTGCTAACCAAAAATCCATGGATCACCAAGAACTTCTCTAATTGCCACTGCTTACCGCAGGGAACTTTCATTACTATTTGACAACTACAGTGTTTTGCTCATTCTCCCGTTAAAATTCTCATCAAAACTAATGTTTAAAACATGTTCTTTACCCTAACATGACTTCACTAACTCAGCCATGTAACCACAACATCCTTAGATCAATAAAGAATAGATGCAAAGACACTTTCTCAAGCAGCAGCTAGAGCAACACAGGGGAGGTTGTGCAAGCTGTTTTCCAGCCCCGAACACGGCTGGACAGATGTGGAGCCGCTGGTCTGCAGTTAGGCTCGGTGATGACGACACACCAGGTGGTAACTTTGAAGGGTTTCCTGCGGCCAGATGAGGCTGACAAGAAGCATGTGACTCTACCCTCCTGTCTCCTGGGACAGTGGGGGGGGGGTGATTTTGCCAACAGCT
Organism: Dolichotis patagonum; assembly: GCA_004027295.1. Lineage (NCBI taxonomy): Eukaryota > Metazoa > Chordata > Mammalia > Rodentia > Caviidae > Dolichotis > Dolichotis patagonum. The sequence goes on along the minus strand of PVJX010045775.1, from coordinate 2,053 downwards.
GTCATAGCCCTCCCCTTGCTTTCCTTCACTCCCCCTCAGCACCTTCCTGGCAAACATGGAATGGGGCAACTTGCCTCAATGTCCTCCGTGTTACTTAGATGCCACTCTCCTCAGGGCTGCTCTGACATGAGGAGTAGTCCCCCGTCAGCTTAGTCCCCCTCCCCAACTCCAGATGCTCTACATGCTCCCACTACTTTGAAGAAGTGGCCAAGATCAGGGAGGAAAGGAGCTGGATCCATTATTCACATCCCTACCCTCACCCACCCCAGTGAACTGTGATGGATGCAGCCAGGCCTCCTGAAGATTCCCTGGTTTGTGCTCCACTGTTTTTCTGGGAGACCACAGCTATCATACAGCCCACGTCTCCTCAAAGTTGCACTGATTAGCTGCCATGGGAGCTGCCATCATCCGGGAGGCCCCACACTCCCACCACCAGACAGCTTGAGTTTGAAATGAGCAGTAGAAATGAGTTTGGACCAATCAGTAGACCAGGATCTTGAGTTTAGACTGTGTAGACCAATCAGCAGGGTCAAGTCTGGGCCAATCGCAGACCTGCTCTGACTATGGAAGAAGCTGTAGAAGAAGCATTTCTCTCACACTCTCCAGGTTAGTCTAAGAGGGCTCCCTCTGGTGCACACACCCGCCCTGGGCTGCTGTGTTCAAACAGGCCCTTGTTTGGAGAATCCCATAAATCTGCTCACACTATTTCTTGAGTAGCATGGGCTTGAAGGTCTTGTAGATCCCCCTACTCAAGATATCTGAAGATATCTTGAGTAGGCTGAGCAGAGTGGTCCCTTTAAAAGAAAGACCTAGGGCTGGGGATTAGCTCAGTGGCTTAAGCGCCTGCCTGGCAAGCGTGAGGTCGTGAGTTCAATCCCCGGTACAAAAATAAATAAATAAATAAATAAATAAATAAGAAAGACCTGTAGGAGACCAAGAACTGGAGGGGGGAAAATGGTGGGAGAAGAGGACATGAAAAAATTAGGATGTGTTACATACATGGACCAACTGACCATGATGCATGTAATCATCATGTACTGCAAATGTACATTAATTTTAAAAAATAGGTTTAAAATTAAAAGAAAGAGCGTAAACACTAAGGACTGATAGCCTTGAAGAGATCCAGAGACCCACAACCAGCAAAGATTAGCAACAGAGCCCAGCAAGTGGCTGCATCAGCTGACAGTATTTGGCACTAACTGGCATCTGCCGATGGGATGAGGGCCACTAGCAGGGCTGCACATTGTCATGATTTCTATCTGATTCACACAGGAGAACCATCAAGTGGCAACAAAGTGAGAGCAGCTGTCAGACTTCCTCACTTAAGCCGGAAAAAAGTGTCACTGTCTGTCAGGAAGCCGAAAGAGGTGGATATCGAAGAAGTTTTTAACATCAGTAACAAGGCTTCTGGGCTGGGCCATAGCTCAGTGGTATAGCACTTGCCTGGTATGCATGGGGCAAAGGGTTCAATTCTCAACACTAATAATAATAATAATAATAATAATAATAATACAGTAAAAGATGATAGGAAACAGGAAGATAGATCTTTTGAGAATGGGAAGGGGGTCAAGAGGTAGAGGCAGGCCGGGAATATAGCTGTGTGTGCAACACCTGCCTGGCAAGAGCAAGGTGCTGAGTTTGATTCCTAGTACAAAAAAAAAAGAGCTGTGAGCCAGCCAGTGTGCAGACCGGGGAGAACCAGGAAGAAAGCTACACTCCACCTGGTGAGCCAGCCGGTGTACAGGCTGGGAGAGAAGAACACCCCTCCACACCCCCATAAGCAACCACCTGATTCAGAGGAACTATACTGTTTGACTGACTTTGCAATCCTAAAGCCAGGAGTCTGAGCAACTATTTAGAGGACAACAATATGCAGTATAGCAACTATTGTAGATTTCCTACTGTCAAAAAAAGAGAGAGGGAAAGAAAAAGGGCACATAAAAAGAACTGTATTATGTACCAACTCCCCACAATAAATATAATCATTATGTACCACATACAAAACTAATAAAAATTAAAACTGAAAAAAATTTTTAGAAAGGAGCCAATATCT
>PVJX010045774.1:0-12560 GCA_004027295.1 Dolichotis patagonum | reverse complement strand
GGCTCCCCTCTCACGGTGGAGAGAGCGGCTCTGATGCCTGGGCCTGGGGAACAGCTGGTCTGTGTGCGGCCAGGGGACCTCACCCAAGGGCCTTGCTCATAGTACCACATGTGGGCCACTTCTCTCTCTTTACATGAAGGTGGCCCTGCCAGCTCTGGGGTCGGAACAAAATATCAATAACATGACTAATTATGGAAATTTCATAATGCACCATTATTAGCGATTATGACTTTGTCAAGCGCCTGTTAATTTTTATGTAAGCATGTGACATGGAAATATTAGCTTGTCACTGGGCTTGCCTTCTGGTGGGGGAGGAGGATCTTGATGGCTGGTTAATGATGTACCCGGGAAGGAGAAACACAGGAGGGATGGGGATGAGCAGGAGGGGCGCTGGGGACACAGGTGCCACAGACGGGCAGGCGGTGTGGGTGGCACGGTCTCAGAGGCATCACCCCTGCTTCTGCCCCCGGCCTGGAGTTTGTGTGAGGTGTTGACATGTCCCCTTAATAAGGAGGTTTTGGCATAGCTCATTTTGCTGCATAGATTATTAAGTTAGTCGAATTAGGCTCACCCAGTGGCTGGGAGGCAGGTTGGGCTGATGGGGACTCCTGTGTGGGCTGTGTGGGCCATGTGTGCATTCTGTAGAGAAGGGTGGGTGGAAGGGCCCTGTGGAGTGGCAGGGTTGAGGCAGGAGCACAGAGCGTGGCACGGCGTACCCAATGTGGCCGGCGGTGAGGCCTGAATGTGTGACGTGCGAGCTGTGTGGTGCCCTTAACTGGTGGCGCAGTTGCCCAGGTCGGGAGAGGACAGCGTTCATGAGGCAGGTGGCATCAGTCAGTGAGGACCCACCACATTTACTTCTGGGCATTCCAGATGCCCACGATGGCATCTGCTAAGCAGGCCACTGGGTTCAGCGGTGGCTTCACCCACATTGTCCTTCAAATGTCAGAGAGGTATTGGCTCCCAGGATCCCGGCTGGGTGGAACAGTACTACCTACCTGGCCCCACCTCTGCGGGGATGACCTGCAGCCAGGTGTGGGGATGCACACCCGTGATCTCAGCACTCTGGGAGGCTGGAACGGGAGGTCACAAGTTAGAGTCCAGCCCAGGCATTTAGTGACTTAGCAAGACCGTGTCTTACACTAAAAAATAATGAAAAAAAGTCCTAGATGTAGCTCAGCGCAAAAGCCTGGATTTCCTCTCCAGTGCAGAGAAATGAAGACACTAAACGCACTGACACTTCCCAGCATGGCATCGGGGTTGCCTCAAGCACTTGGTTAGTGGTGGCTGTGAAGTTGGCAGGAGCTGCAGGTCTGACTGGGCCTCCGCTGCTTTGTGCATGAGGAAGGTAACCAATTTGTACCCAGGGAGCTACCAGGGTTTGTCTGGGATGGCTGTGTCCCTGTGAGGCCTCCTCTAAGGTTGGTGCTGGCCTTTGTTTGCTCTGGGTCTCTTCTCTTTTTGACACAGGTTTTTTTTGCTGGATGGTAGGCAGGGAAATGCACGTCTGAGAGCCCTGGTGATTTTTAGTGCTCTTCAAATCCCTCTGACATTTTTAGTTTCAAGGTTTAACTTGGATTTGAGAGAGGGAAATCCTTCCTGGGTTTTCCTGTGACCCACGGCCTGTGTTATGGTTTGTGTCTGGGTGCCCACACCCCCATGCCTCTTGCAGTCATGAACATGGCTGAATCTAGCGTTTGTGATTGGTTCATTGTCTAGCGCTGGGATTGGCAGCTGTACCTGCCGAGTCAGGGAGCTGGCATACAATATAAGGGAGAGAAGAAAGCTCGTTTTCTCTTCTTCTACCCTTTTGCTCTTGCCACTTGCAGCCTCCATGAATGGCTGCCCCTCAGCCATGCCACCCTGCCTTGGAGCCAGCTGAGTATGGACTGAAACCTCCAAAACACTGTAAGCTAAATAAACCTTCCCTTCCCTAATTTTGGGCATCAGGTATTTTGTTTCAACAATGAGAAAAAAGTAACCAAGGCAGTCTGTCATCAGTGGAGCCTAGGGAGCCTCCACTGCACCTCAGGTCCCTGCACTGCCCGGCATTGCTCCCGCTGCCCACTGCCTGCCCCCATGCAGTGCCCACCCACCACCTCCATCACCCAGTGCCTGCCCACTGTGTGCTATCCATGGCTCACTGCAGCTTAGCCCACCCTTTCCTCCTTGCAGCACCTGTGTCTTCATCTCTGGTCTCTCTCTCAGTGGGCCATCTGAGGACCTTGCTGAGCCCCCTGGTGAGTGGAGAAAGGTCACACCAGCATCCTCAGCACCAGCTGCCACAGTCAGAGCTCAGACACTGCCAGGTCCCTAGTTACACATGGAGAGATCGAGGCCTAGGAGAAGAGGGCAACATGAGTAAGGGCCTAGTTTACTGCCCAGCTTACCAGCATGCCAGTTCTCCTGTGGCTGGAGACTTGTGGGCCTTTGTCTCGTGGCTCAATCCCTGCCGTGCCTTCTGTGCTTCTGGTCTTTCCCACACCGGGCTGCTCAGTGCACAGACAGAGGGCAAGTATCCTGAAACAAGGGTGCTTGGTCCAACTCCACATGAGGGCTGGGATCCGCTCCATAAGCACAGAAATGGTCTCTGTGTCATCTGTCGCCCCTGCTGGGTGGTGGCCTTCCCAGGTGAGAGGACACTTCCTGCAGTGCCCGAGTCCAGCCAGCAAAGGCAGTGTCTCCATTCTCAGGCATCCTCAGCACCCATGTCCTGGGCGTGGGAGCCATGGGCCTTCCGTGCTTGGTTACCCTGGTGCACGGTGGCTCTGGTGGTGATGACGCCGTCTCCAGGTCCTGGGTGCAGAAAGCCCCACTCCAGGTCACTCCCTGAGCTGTAAGCCCAGTGGGTGAGACCTGAGACCCCACAGACCTTGTCAGCATGGATGACAGGAATGTCACAGAGCTCTTATGGTCTGAGGAGCCACCTGAGTCAACTCTGCCAGAGTGGGGTCCTCAGCCTCTGCTGTCCCTCCAGCTCCTCTTCCTTCTTTATGGTTCATCCTGTAGCAAGTAGCTCTAGCATGGGAGCGGGGAGGGGGACCCAGTGCCCATCCTTCCCTGCGGCAGTGCTGGGGACGCAGAGGATGGGGCATCCCAAGAGGAGGGATGTGGAGGCAGGAGCAGGCACCTCCCAGGGGATCGTGGAGCCAGCAGAGACATCATAGGGGCTGGGAGGGTTTGCACCTTGGTGGGAGTAGAGGCATAGTTTTACATATTTTACAGCCACCTCGCAGTTCTAAGAACCTTAAGAAGTAGGTGCTGATTTGAACAGGTGAGGAAACTGGGGATGGGAAAGTTAAGTGGCTTGTACAAGGTGACAGAGTTGGGATCTGGTAGAGGCAGATGCAGGCCAGGAAGCCCAGAGGTCAGTGCTTCCGCCCACTGCGTGCATAGTGCCTTGGGCTCTTGAATTGGTTCCTGTGCACACCTTAGAGATGGTCTCAGCCAGCTCCTTCCCTTCGGGACAGATGCCCAAGGGGACACAGGTGCCTGCGGCCAGTGACATGACTGGCTGAGGTGGTGCTGCTGCTGTGCTTCCACTGCCTACCCCAGCCCTGGGCAGCAGGTGGGCAATACATTCCAGCCTGTGCCCCTCGGCTGTCTGAGCATGGTGGCTGCCATCCCTGTGTGCACTGTGGTGACGGCCGGAGGCTTTTCTTCCCATGTGGCACACTCCTGCCCTTCATTTCTTAGGGCCCGATCAAGGGAAATGGGCGTCCAGTTCATTGGCCATGCCCTTGGGACCCTGTGCCTTTGCCCATCCAGTTTCCCTTGGGGATTTCAGTTCCTCAACCTTCACAGTGGGCTCTGGGTCTACGGTACCAGCCCCTGCAGAAGCTCCTTGGAGATGCAGAGCTGTGGCCTTGCTGGATCTGGTGGGCAATTGTGCATGGCCACTAGAAGAAGTCTCCTTCCTCTGGGATGGGGAGAAGGAAGTGACCTCTGGATGGCCAGCAGGCCAAGGCAAGCAGGTCCTCAGGGCAGGGGAGCGGGGACAGGATAGAGCCTGCAGACAGCTGACTTTGGACCAGGGACCCCAGCTCGCTCCTGCACACATCTCCCAGATGCCCAGGGGCCCAGGGGTATTTCTAAAATTTGAAACCATCCCTAAGGTTATCTGTAAATACTTCACAGCAAAGATTCCCAGGAGGTGCCCAGACCCCTTGATGGCCTCCATCTTGGTCAGCTCCACCCTGCACAAGAGGAGGCAGAGAGCTGGGTGGCCTCGGGACAACACCGTGACTCAGAGTCTGGGGGAGACCTTTGGCTCCAACACCTGTCATTTCCCTCAGCTTCTCTGAATAGTGGCACAAAGCTCATTAGCTGTAAATATTCTGGCTTTTTGCCCCTGGTAAATGGGGGTAGACACGACTCTCTCCCAAAGCTCTGTGTCCTGGCTGTCGCCTTGGCTCTCGTCCCATCTCATTGTGTTTCCTTGGGCAAATACCTGACCTCCCTGAGCCCAAGCAGGTACGCAGCACTTACCTGGAAGTTTGTGATGAAAATCACATGTATTTGTGAGGTGGAATGGCTTCCGGGCTGCAGAGCACTGTGACTTGGGGACAGGAGTTGGGCCGGAAGTGGGCAGGAAGCGTGATTCAGTGGGCAGGGCAGACAGTGTTACAGCGAATGCTGATCTGATCGCAGGCTGTGATGGGACCTAGCCCTGCGTTTCTCAGGGGATCCAGCAGGTGCTGGCATGGAAGGACCCAAGCCCACCTGGAGGGCCAGGAGAGTGGTGTCCTGAGCCGCTCTTGAACACAGCCAGTAGCTGGCGTCCTCTCAGCTGCAGCCCCTGCCCCGTGGCCAGCACTGTTCTCACTGCTCTGTGTGAGGGGCTGGGAATATACGGTGGGTGTTTAGCTAGGAACGTTTATTGCAGTAGAAGACAGTGCCGTGAAGCCCTCATGCTCTCCCCTCTTTGAACACACTCGGCCTGTCCTCACGTCTTTCTGCCACAGTTCTGAAGTCCAATGTGATCAGAAATACAGGCAGTGCTGCTGCTGAGTCCCATCTCACGGAAAGGCGCCTTAATCACCGGATCTGGCACCGGGCAGCAACTTCTGGCTCTTCCACAGTCAAAAGGACTGTGAAAGGAAACACTCTGAATCCACTCAGGACACAAGGCAGACAGGATGTTGCCAGTAGACCCTCAGAAAAGAGGACTACAGAGCTGCTGCAGGAAGTGTCACAGACAAGGGATGAGTGTATGCGATGGCAGGGGAGTTTGGAGGGGAACTCATAGTCATGTGTCTTTTGACATCTTAAATTTTAAGAATTTAAACACTCACTGTAGTTTTGATTACATCTTGTACAATAAAGTCGGTTTATGACCCTGCTCACTCCTTAAACTTCTTTGCTCTTAAAGCCCGACTCCTGCCTTGGTCTGTGACCCGCCGGCACAGCCCTTGCTGACTTTCTCACTGGCTCTGCCCTTGGCCCCAGCCCAGGTCTCTTTTGTCACCCCCAACTCTACCCTGTGTGTGCTGTCAATTTCCTGAAGTCGTGCTGTGTGGACCGAGCCAGTGTCCTCAGCATAGCTCCTGCTCTTTGTCCCATGCACTTCTCCTCTGACTGTACTTTCCTGTTGTCAGAGTCCTGGCTTGCAGGAGTCTGCGTTGGAGAGGCCTGGGAGCCTTGCGCATGTTGGCCCAAGCCCATTGCAGTGGGCAGGTCTGGGGCAGAGGGGAGCAGCCAAGGAGAGATCCTGACTTGGCGGGGATCACACACACTAAGCAGCCCTGTGGGATGTGCGGTCCGGTGTGTCACAGACTGTGCAGTAACAAGGGGTGCAGTGTGCAGGAGATTCTGCCTCCTGGGGCCAACATGCTGTCAGCTGAAACACATGTGTGTCAGACATAACATGAGCACCTGTAAAAGATAGTGAAAATGAGTGGGCCGTGGGGTGTGTACCTGTACTCCTAGCACTGTGGATGGCTGAGGCAGGAGGGTTGCAAGTTTCAGTGCAGCCTGGTTACCTTAGTGATTTAATGAGACTCTGTCTCAAAATAAAAACCTAGGGCCTGGCGATGTGGCTCAGTGAGAAAGCCTTGGGTTCAACCCTAGTACCACAGGAAAATACGCAGAAGTTTGCTACTTATCTACCTCACTGTGCAGAGGTGTCTGTCCTGCAGCCTGTGGACAGGACAAGTCTGCTTTATAGTAAGAATGTTAAACACGGAGGAAGTTTGTTGCTGATCTGTGTTGCACACTTTCCACGCGAACCGAGGCAATCCCTCATCACTTCGTGTGGGCCGGTACTGTGGGAAGCTATACATCTCTGACCCGCGTTTCCATGGACACAGCCACAGGCACAGTTGTGGCTCCTCATCGCCTCCATGTGGGCAGCTTGGCAGGAGAGCTCAGAGCTCAGGGAAACATGCATGCCGCTGGCTGTGTGTTGGCGCTGGTGCTGTCTCCAAAGCTGCACAGTCCCCATGAGCTGGGAGGGTGCTTCCACCCTGCTGTGTAGCCATCTGTGTTGTCTTGTGCTCTGGCTCCCTGGTAATTATTAAGCAGGATGGAAAATAGTGCCCCAGGCGGTTGTTAACTTTCAGGTTAGGACAGCAGGCAATTTGGGGAGGGTCAGCGCCTCTTGAGGAGCCTCGGGTCCTTCCCTCTGTGCCAGCTGCCCATCCTCCCTTCCCCCTTCTAGACCTGGGTCCTGCTCCACTCAGGCACTCACTGTAGGCTCAGGGCCATCCATCGTTAGTGATAGAGGTGAGGAAAGAGAGCTCCTGCCCACCCTTCAGAGCCCAGTGCAGCACCTCCTCTACCCATGGCTTTTGGACCTGCCCTCTTGGCAAAAGAGCACTTCCTCCACCAGTGGCAGGGTGCTGCTGCATGGGTGGGGAGTGTGTATGGGGTGTGCACTCCATTCTGCTCAGGAACCTCCTGGGCTGTTGCCCGGGCCGCACAGAGCCTGGGACTCACTGAACACTGGGTGAGTACCTTTCCACTTGTTTCCCTCGCCTTGCTTTGGGTATCTGTAGAGGAAAAGAGCAAGGCAGCCTTTGGGATGGGAGAGAGAATGGGGCAGCGGGGAGGGGATAGAAGGGGGCAGGACGAGGAGGGTGGGAGGGGCTCTGAGCCATGCAGAGCCACAGTGGGGCCTGGCCGGCGGGAAGGGTTCTCAGATCCAGGTGCGGCTGGGTCATTTCCTCTGATCACTTTTCCTTGGTTGTAGATGTTCATTTCTGGCTGTGTACTCATTTTTCTTTCTTTCTTTTTTAATACTGGGGATAGAGCCCAGGGCCTTTGCATGCTAAACAAGTGTTCTCCTGCTGAGCCGCACCGCAGCACCCCTCTCACTTTAAATTTGGGGACAAGGTCTCCCTAAGCTGCCCTGGATGGTTTCAAACTTGTGATTCTCCTGCTTCAGCCTCCCAAGTAGCTGGAATTACAGGCATGAACCATTGTGCCTGGCCTTAGTCTCTTCTTGCAAGGACATTAGTCCTGCTTGATTAGGGTCACATCCGGGCTTTGTCTTACCTTCATGACCTTTGAGTGACCTTATCTCCAGATTCAGTGATGTCCCAAGTCCTGGGGGTCCAGGCTTCCACACATAGATTTTTATGGGGACACAATGCAGCCCTGACCTGGGAAATCTCTGCTCTTGCCATCAGGAGGAGACCGTGCCCAGCAAGAAGGCCAGTTGAGCTGTCATTTCTGTCAGGGCCCAGGGAAGACTCCTGTCTGGGGGACAGTGAGTGTGGCAGAGAAGCCCAGCCACATGGAAGGAGGCAGGGGTTGGGTGGCATCCTCCTTGCTTTCCGTGTCTGTGGTAGTGCCTGGGGGTGGGTGATTGGTCATGAGGCCATGACCCTGGAGGCCTCTGGGGTGGCAGGAGGGTAGGGAGTAAAGGGATAGTGGAGCAGGAGTCAGGATAGCTGAGAGGTGATGTCACAGCAACTCACTCCCAGGACAGTGTCACCCATGATTCTGGCCATGCTGCCCCAAGAGGTCCCTTTCCTATTGCTGTCACAGCAGTGACACAGCCACATGGGCTCTGGAGAGGATGTCAGACCACAGCTGTGGTGTCCTATGGGGAGTAGGGTGCTGAGCCACCACCCCGACTCTAGTCTCCAGCTGTAAACAGAATCAATAGAGATTGGTGGGAGGTTCTGGTTAGAACACAGAAGGCAGAATGCTGATGAATGTGGATATTATAGTCAGGTTCAAGAGATTTCAGTTGGGAATGAGAACTCCATTGGCAGTTGGACAAGAGGCCATGTGTGTTACACCCTTGTTTAAAATTTGTCTCCATTTTGCTCATGTCCTGAGGGTTTGTGGGGGATTAAAGTTAAGGATGGTAGACTAATTATACTGGTGGAAGATATTTCAAAGCAGCTCAATGTTCAGGCGGTGGCATGGATACTTTTGGCTGCTTTTAGCCAGATCTATAGTGAAAATCAGGAACAAAAATTAGATATGAAAGGTTTGAAGTTTCATCAGAAAGGAAGCACCTACAAAGATGGGATATTAAAGAGCATGGTGCTGAGTGTGATGGTGTATGTCTGTAATCCCAGCACTTGGAAGTTGGAGGCAGTAGGATTGCTGAGAGTCAAAAGCCAGCCTGGGCTATATAGTGAATTCAAGGCCAGGCTGAACTACATAGCAAGATATTGTCTCAAAAAAAGAACATAGTTACTGAAAAGATTAGTATTAAGAAGAAGCCAAGCAAGTACTTTGCTCCAGAACAATAAGAAAGATGGCTTGAAGACAACTCAGGAATCATTGAGGCCTCACCCTTTGCAGGCTAACGGGTACAAAACTATAAAGCTTTCATTTGAAGAGATTCCCCTAGAGCCCTGTGCTTGAGAAGGCTTGCCTAGAGAACTGGTTCCTTGGGATTTGACTCACAGTACTCAGCTATCCAGGCACTCAGAGGGCTCTGCAACTGTGATCCAAGGGGACCCAGCTACTGCTTAAGCTGGCAGCAGACCTTGACGTCATCCATGAGGTGCTGGGTTTTCTTTTTCTTTTCTTTTCTTTTCTTTCTTTCTTTCTTTCTTTCTTTCTTTCTTTCTTTCTTGTCTTTTTGAGACAAGGTCTCACTGTGCAGTTCAGGCTGGCCTTGAACTCACTTTGTAGCCCAGGCTGGTCCTGAATTTGCAATGATCTTCCTGCCTCAGCCTCCTGAGGGATAGGATTACAGGAGTGTGCCACCATACCCAGCGTAATGTGATGCTAGGTTTTTGGTCATGCAAAATACAAAAGTTGTGACTTTAGGGAAACTCCTATCCAGATTTTAAAATACTTGGGGGCCCAAGCATTGTGACTGTGAACCTATGAGAGTAAAGCTGAAAGTACAGTGGGAACCCCAGGAAGTTGGAGATGCCAGGAATATGGAACATCTGTGAGAAAAGCCACAGGCAGTAGGATTGCTGAGAGTTTGAGAGAGCAGAGGCAGCCCAAGAGAGAGACCATGAGGACCACAACTGGCCATGCTGTACGAGTGGGGCTGCCCAGGGCCTTTGGAGCTCATATCTCACCACTTGGTAGTTACAGGATTTAATGTTTGCTGTGCTTGGTTTTAGTCTTCCTTTACCTATTCCTGTTTCTCCCTTTTGGAATGGGAGCATTTACCCTAGAGCATTTTGTGTCAGCAGTGTTAAACTTTCTTTTTGATTTTTATAAGGACTCTCAGCTAAGAATTTGTCTTCAGTTTCAGAGGAGACCTGGGACTTGGGCTTTTCATCTATACTAGAACTTTTATGATTTTGGTTACTCTTAGAGATGGACTAAATGCATTTTGCATGATGAGATGGACATGAGTCCTTTGGAGGTCAGGGGCAGAATGCTATGGTTTAGACTCTCGCATGTGTGGATGGTGATTGGCTCATGGGTGCTGAACTCATCTGTGGCTTCGTCCTTGGTGAATGTGCTGTTAGGAGCTTCTGGCTGGAGGTGCTCACTGGCGTGTGACCTGGAAGGAAGTGTTCTTGTCCTAGCGATGGGAAAGTGACTCAGGACCCTTGAATAGCTGATCTGGCTGTGCAGAGAAGGGCCATGTTGCTGGCCAGTGGGCCCACTGCTTCTTGTTGCCTGAGTCATAACCTGAGGTGCAGGGAGCAGGCGATACAGCCGCTCTTGTCCATTCCAACTCTCAGTCCTTGGAGCTGTGGACCATACAGCGTGGAGTTGTGTGTAATGGGAGATCCTGGAGACCCAGGTCTCCACTGTAGCTCTATTAGCAGCTCGAGTGGTCAGTGGCCAGTCAGTGCCTCTGAGAGACAGAAAACTGAAGGGACCAGAGGCTAAGTGGGGTTGAAGGCATCCCCTATTCTCTCCCCTCCCCCCTCCCCCAGGACTCTTCCTCCTTCTTCATCTCCTGTCAGCTGGAAAGCAGACTCCAGGCTGTGGGGAATGGCGGGGCTGTGGCTTACTGTGGTCTGAGTGTGTCTCCCAAGGGTTCCTGGGCTGGGAGCCTGGTCCCCAGTGGACAGTGCTGGGAGGAGGCTGGGCCTCTGAGAGGTGGGCTCCCTGGGGGGATGGTGTCCAGGGAGAGAGCCTGGTCTTCAGCTGCCGGCCTCCTTTCCCCAGTGATTGCCCCTCTTGTGCTGCTCCTGCCAAGGTACCACCTGCCACACTGTGACAAAGCCAAGGGTCACAAGCTGAGGCCTCTGCACCTTGGACCTTGAGATTCCCAAACCTGGAGCTAAATAAACCTCTTTTGGTCTACAGTATACAGCCTCAGGCATTTGTTGTAGCAACAGGAAGTGGACTAGGCAACTGACTTAGAGCCTGACCTCCTGGCCCTTGCCACGCCTGTCTGGAGCTGCCTTGAGGGCCCAGTTTGGAGGTCACGGGAGACTCTCGCCGGCCCAGCCCACTGTGTGTGTTTCCTGGGGAGCCGTGACCATGGGAGACCTTTGTCGCTCACTGTCCTGCAGGGGAGCATCCAGAGCCTAGGTGTCCAGGGCGCTGCTCTTTGGGTGAGGGGTCACCCCCCTCAGCTGTGGTGGCTGCTGCTGTGCTTGGCAGACATTCCATGTCTTCTCTCGCCTGTCCTTTCACCTCTGTCTGAAGAGGACGCTTGTCACTGGGCCTAGGGCCCCAGGGTGCTCCAGCTAAGCTCCTACTCTGGAGATCCTCCACTCACCAACATCTGTGCAGGCCTCTCCCCCGAGACGGGAGCCTTTAGGGGTCCCAAGCCTTGGCGTCTCCGGGGCTGCCTGGTGGGGTTGGAGGAGCTCTTGGGCACCGGGGCACTGTTGGTGTTGGACTGTGCAGGCCACACCAGTGTGAGCAGGTGTTCCCGGGAGTTGGCTGGAGGCCAGTATGAGTCCCGTCTACCTTTTCCACATCAGCCTTCCTGTCCCCTCCCCTGCTCCCAGGAAGCCCTGCGAGTGCCCCTTCAGCCTCCCATGGAGCGTCCGTAGACTGTGGCTTATTGGTCAGTCCTGGGCCTCTGTCAGCCTGCCAGCCAGGGCCAGCTGTGATCCTGTCCCCAAGCTCAGCTCCTCTCTGACACAAATTCCAAATTCACTTCACGTCTGGATCTGGCCCTGCTGGGAAATTAGTAAGACATAGAGACCTTGTTCCCATTTCCAGCTCTTTCCGTAAGTCAATGGTCAAGGCAGAAGCCAGGGTTCGGGTTGGCATTAACTTTTATGTAGGTTAGAAGCATGAAGTGTGTGTGTGTGTGCCAGGTGTGAGTGTTGAACACTGAGGCTGTAGTGGAGGCCAAAACCTGGGTGCTACTGACCAGGGATCCCGGCAAGGGAGGGAGTGGCACCTTGATGCTCGTGAGCCTCTCCAAGGCCTCATCCAGCTGCCAGTGGCTCCTGAGGGTTGCTGTTCCCAGCATGGTGTCTTCCCTGACCATTCCGGCCTTACTCCATTTCTTTCCTGCTGACTTGAACCCAGGGCCCCATAGGCAAAGAGACCGAGGAGTGTGGCTCCCGATTGTCCATCAGTGCAGGGGGCCCTTCAGGGAGTGGGTGCTGGGCACAGACCCTAATGTGGTTTCCAGAGGACCTCGCTTCTCAGGCCCTATCTTGTCCTCCTTTCTTGGGGATGAGGACCCAGGAGCCAGGGCTGGGTTAGAAGGCCGAGCCCCTTGGACAGGCTCCTTTAGACGCCACTGCTCAGAGGGCTCTGGAGACCAAGCTGGCTCATGCTTGGGGGACTGTGGGGGAACCTGGCCACGTCCTGGTTCGGCCCTGTGGCTGTGCTAGCCTTAAGTTTCCCCACTGTAAGAGCTGGCAAAGGATCATCTATTTTGTGGGTGTTATAAGTGTTTAATAAGATAATGGCGGAAGTCCTGTCAGGAGGTCTCTGCAGCACTGCTACACAAATTAGAAGTTGGAAATAACCTTCCCATCCAGCACAAGGGCAGTGGCTACATCAGTGACCAAAATCCTCATCCTGGGACGCGCTGCAGCAGGCACCTGGTGGAGTGACCCACAGTGCCATGCAGAGAGAGCTCTGAGGCACGCAGATGGGTCCAAGCCAGGGCATGACCCCAGCCATGGTGGCACCACCTCAGTGGTGAGTGTTTACACAGCCCTTGTGCATACTTGTTTGTGTGTGTACACATGCGTGTGTGCTGG
>PVJX010045773.1:0-12580 GCA_004027295.1 Dolichotis patagonum | reverse complement strand
AGAATTCTAAAGGCAAAAAATAAAAGAACCAAAATAACAACAACAAAACAAAAACAAAAACACTAAGAAATCATCACTTGATAGGTTACATACTGTCATCATTGGAAATAGTTGTTCAAGTTACAAAATTAAAGCACACAAAGTAGATATTCAAACAGTGAGACTATTAACAGTTCTGCTCAACAATCTAACAAAAACAGTAATGTGGTCATCTATCCTACACACTTAAATATACATTCAGTTACATCCTTTAGAGCACTTTCTTTTCCCCTCTTCTATATATATATATATATTTTTTAATTTTATTTTAAGGGGGGGTAACATTAAACACAACAAAACAGAACAGAATGGGACTTAAAGCATAAATTTCAAGGCTATACAACCAGGGATCTTCACTATCTGTCATATTGCCTCTTGTTTTCTTCCAAATGGTTGTCCATATCTTTGCATATGGGGAGCTCATACTAAATACCATAGCCAATTTTTTCACAAGATGTGTAGTTAACTGGCTCCCACTTGCTAAGTGGGGGAGACATGGGACAGGACGACATGAGATGTCTGATTCTCAGCCTGCCCACTGGCAGGATTACAGCCGCCCTCCCAGAGAGGGGAGGAGCTCCTTGTTCTCCCGGCACTGGAGTCAACCACACGCTGCAGGTCCCGAAGAGCCAGGGTCTCTCTCCTTCAGGCCGCCGAAAGTTGGCCACACTCTCAGCCACCCCCTAGAGAGGGAAGGAGCTCCCTGTTCTCCCAGCACCCCGAGTCAACCACATGGTGAAGGTCCTGAGGTGCCAGGGTCTCTCCCCTGCAGGCCCCCCAAAGGCCGCCATACTCACCTGCTATTTCTTTCTGATGAACTGACCATTCCATTTCCAAAGTGCTGAAATGGCCAACAGACCACAGAAAGAATTCTCTTTAGGCTCCTGTTTGAAACCAGCAGCTACAGCGATCTGCTGGCCTTGCTTCAGGGCCATAGCCCTTTTTATTTTTTGAGATACGGTCTGGCCGAGTTGTACTGGTTGGCCTTGAGCTTATGATCTTCCTGCCTGAACCACTGTAGTAGCTGGGGTTATAGGTTATACCACCGTGCCTGGACTTGTGATCCTGCTTTTAAACACAATTTAGGCTATAAATAATTGCCTTTCCCTTGGTCACAGCAAATGGTTATGTAAATACTTAATGTCACAAACTTGGAGGGACCTTGGGAAGAAAATGAGTAAGTTTAGCATTGAAAATGAGAATTTTATATCTACTTTACTTTTTGTGGCTTGGTCTAAAATGTACCCCAAAAGACATGTGTTCAGAGATGGGGTTTTTGAAAGTTTATGAAATCATGGGACCTAATCTTATTGTCTTAGTTCTTCTTATTGCTGAGAAAAATACCCGACACCCAAAGTTACAGGAGGAAAGATTTATTGTAGCTCATGGTTTGTAGAGGCTTCAGTTCACAGCTGGCTCCGAGGCAGGGTGGCATGTCAGAGGAGCACAGCAGAAGAGAAATAGTTCACGGTGTGCAGAAGGCAGTGGAGTACAGGAGATCGGACAATGAGGATCGAGGCCTAGTTGACCTTCTCTGTGAGCACAGGAGAAAAACAGCAAGCTATGCTCCTCTGGCAACACGTAGGCATGCTGGCACATTGAAATTCCAGGGAAAAGTCAACACAGCTGAGATATGATTATTTCACTGGGCATATACTATAGATAACAGAAGGCAGAGTAATTTTCTGCTATTCTAATTGCTTGTCTCTGTGTCTAAATAAAAGCAAACTGGGCCAAATACTTAGGGCTCTTCTGTTCACTAGAGGAAAAGAGCCCCCAGCACCTGCATTCCAAATTAATTTTGTGCCTTTATTTCTTTCATCCTTGTTGGTCTCCAGTCAGCAATAAACTGGTAGGCTGGTTCTTGGAGCAAAGTAGTAAAGTAGCAGCAGCTTCTGCCTGCCTCTCAGTTTTATCCCTTTCAGGCTACCTGCTCTTTGGGTAGAGTCACCCACACCCAGGGTGGGCCTTCCTATTAACCCATACTCAGAACTACACCAAACCAACAGTTGACTGATTTAGTATCCACACACCCTTAACTCCAGCATCACACACTTAATCTTAGCCTCACGCATCTTAAATTCAGCCACTCCTGAAAAGCACCACCTTGGCTGCATAAGGTTTGAGGGGACATCTAGACACAAACCATAACACTCACCAACGAATTAACTCATTGATGAGTTTGTAGCTGAATATGCTGTTATGAGGTGGGGCCTGGTTGGAAGAAGTAGGACACTGGAGGTGTGCTTTTGAAGGGTATAGCCCATCTCCAACCCCTTCTCCTCTGTGGCTCTGTTTCTACGTTTTACTTCCCTGATGCTGTAAGTTGAGCAGGTTTTTTTTCACATACTTTTTTTTGTCTCTCTGTGTAGTTCATGCTGGTCTTGAACTCATAGTGCGCTTCCTGTCTCAGCCTCCCAAGTGTGGATATCACACCCAACTTCCAGTTTCTATTTGTGATAAGAGATTAGGGCATGGTAAAGCTGACCGGGAAAGAAGAGGTGGTCTGTTAATTACAAGATCCTGGACACATGGGCAGAATAGTTCCTGAAGCCCTGACTGTGGTTTTCTTGCAGAACTCAAGCAGGTTTTCAATAGGACAGCCTGGACCTGACATCAGCTTGAGGTAAGGGATCCCAGCGTTGTCACTTAAGACCCATAGGTAGAAGTTTTCACAGACTTCCTTGAGATTTGGACCGTATAAGAGGACACAGAAGCCAAGAAGTTTGCATCTTGGTTTTCGACACAATAGCCCACCCTGCTGCCTCCAGTGTACTTCCATTGCTCTTTACCTTTCACTCAGCCCAAGTTCTCTGCAGAGCCAGTTTCTCCCTCACTCTTCACTTTTAATTTTTCAAATACACTTGGCCACTCCTTTTTGCTTGTTTTGGTCAATTCTTTGAAATGAGAAAAACCTGGAATCGAACTCCAGCGGGAGCTCCCAGCCACCCAGACCTGGTAACATTTAATTGGTGAGCCAGTTTTAGAAAGAGCTACCCGGTAACACTGTTCCATAACGTTTCTGCCTTGGACCCAGCAGCCATGGTCTGAAATCTCGGAAACTGTCAACCCAAAGTAAACCTTCTCTAAATTGCATGTGTTAGGGATTTGTCCCAATATGAGAAAGCTAATACATTACTGGCAGATACCCTCCAGTGCTTAAAAAGACACTATCCATGTGTTAAGTGAAACGCTCTTCAGGTTTTCAAGGACAATATAGGTAGAGTACTGAAGAATGAGTGAACAGAGGAATGGAGGAGAAGCAAAAGATGAAGGAGGCAGAACTCTGGTTAGTTCACACTGATTTGTGTCCAGTGTACTGAGTCAGACTCTCATTTTTCCTTGTCCTGGTTAGAGACGGAAAGTGGCGTGGCAGTGGCCAGTGCACCCTTCAGCTCTTGCCTCCCTTTGCTCCCCCAAATGGAGTGGGACAACTTGCTTCTCCCTGGCTGTCTAGTGGCTCCTCCCCGGCCATCAAACAGCCATCCTCCACTCCAGCACGAACTCACCTGGACACGGCTCCTTCCCGTGGAAGGGCTAAGATTAAGAAAAGAGAGTTCTGGGCCCCTTATTTACATGTCCAACCTTCACAGCAGGATTGCCAGCCCTCCCTGACCCTGGTTTGCAGCTGCTGTTTTATCAGCAGCACTCTTTGCCACTTCTGGGTTTAGTGTAGGGGGACTACGCTGAGCACTGCCCACCCTGTGCTGCCTCGAAGGTCCTGGTAAAACAGAGACTTGCTTTGGTGTTCCTGTAAACCTGCTTGTGATTTATTTCTCAGGTAGGGTGGGCTCCAAAAGTCCTGTAAATCTACTTTGGATTTTTATCTTGAGTAGTGTGTGAACAGAACAATCATTTCAAAAGAAAGCAATAAACATTCAGAGTTGTTAGCACCAAACAGGTCCAGAGATAAGCAGTCAATGACGATCAGGGGCAGAAATCAGCATCTGGAAGCACTGACCTGCAGTGCTGAGCACAAGCTGGCACTGGAAGGCAGTGGCGAACAGAGCCCAAGAGCAGCACACAGCAGAGCTGACCTGTCGTGTCCAGAATAATCTGGCACGGACGCAGCTGGCAATGACAGGCAGCAGCTGGCAATGACAGAGGCCCACAGCTGGTGTGTCAACTGTTGGCGTCCAGCATTACCTAGTGTCACTTGGACTTCTAACAAAGCTGCAGGCTGGCATTTCAAGCTTCCCATCTGAATCACGCAAACGAACCCTAGGATGATGGCAACAGGAGTGCCCAACAAGTTAACTTTAAGGTGTCTGCCAACAGCCGTAATATTGAGAGTGTCTGGCTTTTATCTCTAGTTGTTTGTGAGTCAATATTCGTGTACCTGTGAGCTGTGCTTTTCCTGGTCAAAGAGGTGTGGTTCCAGGTGTAGAAGATCAAATGAAAAATTCCACAAAGGGATCACTGCAAATACTACTGTGAAGATGTCCAAACATGAAAGTAGTATCATACACATCTGTGTGCCCTTCACATAGCTCACCTGATCATCATCAGTAGCCGGTCTGGTTCCACCTGTGCACTTCTATTGCTCCCACCTTAGATGCTGAAGGAAATCTCAGATAGCATTTTGAGCACGTATACCTCAGTAGGTGTGCCTGACACAACTTTCATTTCAATAACCACAAATCTTAGTATTTCTGAAAGAATAAAACACTTCTTCATATCAGATATCTAGTCAGCATTCAAGTTTCCCCAATTGTCTCATAAATGTGTTTATATAGCCAAAAATTCTGCCCATCCACTCCAAGAGATCAAGCTGACTATCCATGAGCACTGCTGTTGTGTGTCACAAGCCCTAAACATCACTGACTGCCTAAAACATTAGGGAAGTTCCATTACCTCTTAATCCTTTAAGATTTGATACCTAGAATGAGTCATTCTCAGTTTCATTGATCAATGTGTGTTTTAATATGACTAAATGAAAAAACAATACCTAATTTACACATACTTTCCCCCATATCTAACTAATAAAGTTGCATTTCAAAATTAATAGCTTTTATTCTTGAGATAGTTGAAGTTATAGATGCAGAAACCCAAGGAAGCATTACATTATTGACTCAGAAACTTGCTGCTTTGAATCTTACTTTCCACCCAGACAGCAGTTTTTGGTGTTGGTTTGTTCTGTTGTTTGGTTTTTCTGAAATAGGATCTCACTACGCAGTTCAGGTTGGTCTTGAATTCACTACATAGTCTGGACTAACCTCGAACTTGTGGTGATCCTCTTGCCTCAGCCTACTGAGTGCTGGGATTACAAGAGTGTGCCACCATGTCTGGCTACCCAGGCAGTAGTTTTCAAGGTGAATACATAAAGTGAATTTGGAAGAACCAAGGAAGGGGACCATTGTAATAGTAGTGGTAGTAGTAATAGTAATAAAGCAGTTGTAGAAGCAGTATTCATTCACTAATTCATTCAGCCAATTTATTCATTCTATAAATATTATACCAAGTATTCATATGTTATCTATGTTATATGGTGCTGGTATGGAAGGGCCATGGAAGAGAGCTGTTGAGTGGGAGGAGGAAGAGGCAGGGGAGGAGGATAGCAATTATAGGAGGAAAGTTCAATTTTTTTTTCATTCCACTCATTGATTTGATGCTAGTTAAAGGCATGAGGAAAGGTCAATAAGCAGAAGACAAAAGCATCACAGCCTTAGTAAGAAAGTTAGATAATAATAGATAATAATAATAAATGTGACAAAGCAAACTGTGTGGTTTGTTAGAATGTGATGAGTGCTGTAGAAAAGAAACAGAATAGGGCAGCATATAGAACAAGGGGGAAAGCTTACCATATGAGAGATGGAGCGGAAAGGCCAAGCTTCAGCAAGTAGGTGGTGTCGGAGCAATGAGGAATGAGCCATGTACATGTCTTGGGGAGGAGTAGTGGAGAGAAAAGGAGCAGGGAACCAACCCTAAGGGCTGAGGAGCTGAGTATGGGTATCATTTTAAAGGGATAGTTAGGAGGTAAGTGTGACTGGGAATGGAGGGGACTGGGAGGGATAGCAGGAGAGGAGGTCAGCGAGTTACTTAGGCGGTCATGGAGGTCTTGCTGACTGTTACAAGGAATTTTTAGGAGGAAAACTGGGAACAATTAGGGCATTTTGAGCAGGAGAATGCAACAGCAGACTCATTTTGCCCATCATTTTGGCTATTGTGTTGAGAATAGATTGGGCAACAGTGCTACAAAGTTTTCAGTGATGAAACTGAGGCCAAGGAAGCAAGACCCATTGCCCGCCAGCACACAGCTAAATTCTTCCACGTCAATCAGGCTTTCAATTCTGACAGAATCCACTTTCGCCAATGTAAGTAGGGAGGGAATCACAAAGGCTGTAGAAATGCGCAGATATTTGGGGGGCAGCTCCAAACCGTCCCTCAGACTTGAAGAGCAAGGGGCTGCTTTACAGCACAGCCTCTGCTGTGAAGCCCATCGTCACCCCTGTTGTCACCAGGCTGCCTTTGCTGTCCTGGGTCTCATCTGTTTCCTCAGCAAACTCACCTCTGAAACAGTCTTGTGCCTGTAGATCTTGTTGCTACAAATGAACACACATGTTGGTGTCCTGATATAATGTCGGCTAAAAAGTTATTGGATGTGAGGAAGGTACTTGGGGAATTATCAAAGTGAGGAGAGTAAGTTTGAAAGATTCAGGGTGGGCTCAAGTGAAAAGTTCAGTAGCTCTTCCGCTGGCTGTACAACACTGACAGGCACTTGCCTTCCTTCTCCCGTCGCCCACCTGCACCACATGATGCAATTCCCCTTCATTCAAAGCGTGCAGTTCCCTCCTAAAACCAGGAAGTCCCTGATCTCAAGTTATTGCAGTCAGCTCTAAGGATTTTTGTCGGTGCTTATTCCTCTAAGCACGATCCCATTATTATATTCTGAGAACTATGGATGAATTGTAAGATTAAGCCACTATCTAGACTGGGTGGGGAAGGGAACAAAGCAGCAAAAAAGAATTAAAATCTATATTCGTGTATGTAACTTAGCAAGGAGAGAGAAAAACGAGACCACCCCTGAGTGGTATTTACCCACTTGAGGTTCCTTTGTCCTCAGTCGCAGATCTGGCTTCAGCTGTGGAATGACCCAAAGCTCCTTTATTCCTGAGGGATTTGAGCCCTTGATGGTCCTCTGTCTTTCGAGTTGCTCCAGTTCTGTTAACTTTCCCCATTCACCAAAGTAGTATAAGGAAGTGCTCTCAGAGGGCCCTCCAGTTTCCAAATAGTCCTCACTATTTTCCCTGGATGCCCAGAATCAGTGACAGCAGCTGAAATGCTAAACGTCTCTCTCCCCTTTTATTTTTTGCTGCTGTGGTATAAGGAACCTAAGGCGATAAGGGCCATTCTCAACTGGCAAAAATATTTTCCTGGTGGAAATGTTTCTCCCTTGGATATTAATATTTCTAAACCAGGAGAGTGTAAAATCATAGGAATGGGAAGCAAAATATTTTCAAGTGGACCCAAAGGTTTAAAATGAAAATCAACACACCCATTTTTATTTATGGATTCCTAGACCAACTTTCTGGCCACTGGAGAAACACTATTTTATTACTGGTGAAAAGCAAGTCTTGAATCTGGTTATACAATATCCAATCCCACAAAGCATTTCTTGGTCAGTACTGGAAGTTTTGGAAGGCCATCTCACTATTCTGCAAGGTCATCTGCTTCATAGTGCAAGCTTCTACAGTCTTACCATATACCCTGTGAAGACCAGTTTATCGCATTACTAGCTTTGTTGTAAAATGTTTTCATCACACTATGAATGGAATATCAGGATCATGATTGAGGCATTTAATACGTTCACAAAGCATAGTGTGTGGGCAAGACAAACCCAGAGCCGGAGTAAATGTGTGCCTTCTCGAAAATATTGTATGGCTAAATTAGCAGAAGTTGAGAAATTGCCTCCAGGGTTTCACTTTGTAGTTGGTCCCATGAGATAAGTAGGTGTAATTATACAAATAACAGGAAGAAAACTGACAGCAAGAGATGGAAAATGACACAGAGAACTTTGTATGATCTCTCAAGTTCTGCCATCTTGGAGAAAATTCTATGATTCCATTTTTACCTCATGGCTTTTAGATCCCAGACTCTCAAAGAATTATTTCTTGGAAGCCACATTTAGAAAACCTACATATATCTTTTAAGTTTGAATATTCTAATTTAAGCCATTTGTTTAGACTAATGGAATTTATGGGTTTTGGACTGTTGACAGGGCATGCGTAGTTGGAACTAAGTTATTTTCAAACATTTATGAGCACAGTATTGCAATATGTTTCTGGTTTTTTTTTTTTTGTACCTGTAAAATCTTGGTATCCTATCTATAGAGAGTCAGGAAGTACGTCTTCCTTACCTGTATAGTCATTCATTTGTTCAACACATTTATTGAGTACCTACTACTGGGTATTCCAGGTACAGTACTATGCTACATGCTGCGGACAGAGTGGTGAGTGAAGCACGTGCCTGGTTTATTCTGCCTCAGCCTTCACACCCTCGCTAGGAAGGGTACCACATGCCGAAACATGGATGGCCTGGTGCTAAATTAGGAAGTCCTGTCGTTTACCTCTAGTACAGCAGGGGGCAGACGAAGTCTGTCTTTAAAAATCAATCTAGCAGCATTTCCCACATAGCAGATTGTAACTGTTACTTAGTTCAGATTCTGAAGGAAGCCAGGCTGTGACTTTGCCTCTACACCAGTTGTTTATTTGACTTTAGGTATCCTTGGTGTCAAGTCTGGAAGAAAAGAGAAATAGCTACAGGTGCATTTCATCTTCCATAGTAAATACTTTTCTGAAATAATTGCTGGAAGAGCTTGCCACATAAAGGCTTTCTACTCTGATTCCTGTAAAAACCAGACTATTAAGCAGGTTTAATATTAGTTTAGTATTTTCTATAAATCTGAGTTTTTATTCAAGCATTTACTTAAATTGAACTTCAGCCACATGTTTACTGTTGCTGAAACAATGGGTAAAGAAATGATCGTTTTCATTAGCTAATGCTATACCTACTTTTTGTTTTGTTTTGTTTTGTCGGAGACAGAATCTTGCTATATACTTCAGGCTGGACTTTAACTCACTATATAGCCCAGATTGGCCTCAAACTCATGGTTATTCTCCTGCCTCAGCCACTTAAGTGCTAGAATTACGGACATGTGCCCCCACGGCCAGTTTCTTAGCTTTTGTGAGTGAGTATAAAGAGATTTTTAGAAACATTGAAAAATCAAATGTGTATGTATGTGCATGTGTTTTGATATCATTGTGGCCATTAGTATGGCATCAGCATCAAGAGGCAGGAAAAGGAAAGCCCTAGGGATGTGAATCTTGCATTTGGACAGAGACTTTATCAGATTATTCTCATTTTGGGCTTCTAAATACTATTTTAGAGTAACTGGAGGCTAAACAATCACTAAATAGTAGAATTTCCCTTTGTCTATTTACTTTCTAGTTGCTGGGACAAAATACCTGATGCCCACAAGTTAAAGGAAGTGGGGTTTATTTTGGCTCCCAGTTTGGAGAGGCTTCAGTCCATAGTCAGCTGGCTCTAAGGCAGGAGTGCAGGGCAGAAGGGCATGGAGGAGGCAAGAAGCAGAGAGATCAAGGGAGGAGGAGGGAGGCAGACCCTTCTAGGCCACGCCCACAGTGATCCACTTTTCCAATCAGGCTTCACCTTCCAACATCATACCAAGCTATAAACTCAGCAGTGCACTAGTCTAGTATCACATCCCCATGATCCAGTCACCTCTCTAAAGCTCCTCCTATGATGAGTGAATGACGCTTTGGGAAAGACATCTAGACATAAACCGAAACATCCTGGAAAAGGCAAAATCTGAGCTAAAAAGAGATAAAGGACCTAACCAGACATCTTTTCTCAAGCTACTCTCTTTGGGATGGTCATATGAATATTATACCAGATCTCTGCCCATTGTTCCCTAGTAAGGTACTGATGAGTAGGTATGGAACTGCAAGGGACTAAATCAATTTCTAATAAATCTGAGAGCCAATTACATCTTACGATTTTGTTATTTATCATTCTTACCAGAGTAAGTTCTGTGGGGAAGGACCACATGAATGCTGCCCACCATTGGCTTTCTAATGCCCATCACATTTTTCACATACCAATGTTTTAAGAACAAAAATGACAGTTCTTCCATTGCTCTCATTTAAGAAAAAGTCTAAAGAGATTAAGAAATGTGGATAGTCCCAAGCATGATTTATTTGGCAGTTGTGTGCATTTGGCAATTATGTGTGTGTGCACCAACTTTCCTTGCACAAATATGTTGAAAAGTGGAGATACTAGGAATAGCTAAGGAATTCTTGAAATGCCTTCAGATTTGACCATCCCGTATTGTAGATGCTTTGAATTAGAATGGCCCTACCCTGCTGCTCCCAGCCAACAGAAGAGTCTTGCAATTTCTCTAAAGAGAAGTCAACCCATAATTTGTTGAAATACTTAAATCTTGAGGCAACTACTTCTTTAGTAGATGGGCCTTTTTATTTTTGGTGGGAGTAATGGAGCTATTTTAACAATTCAGAGGAAGTCAGAAAATAATGAAATGAGATTCATATGTTCACTGCTTCAGAATGAACAAGTACTAATGTTCTGTCCTTTTTGCTAATTCATTATTAGGAAATAAGTCTCACTGGGCTTCTTACATTTCTGTGTTTCTGCAAATGAAACACAGACTTCCCTTTTGTTCCAGGCTAGCTTTTCAAGAATGTTTGTAAAGTAAGTAACTTTGTAGGTAGTGTTTTCCCTTCAGAGTAAAGGATAGGTTTACTTACAATATTGAAAGAAAGAGCAGGCATGGCTAATGCCTGTTATAGAATATGTAGATTCCTAACTCCGGGTTCCACTCCCCAGTTCTGGTCTGCTGGATGTGCAGTTGCTGGCAGGCCCTTTTCATGTTGCCTTGTGGTGGGGCTTAGGAAACCATTGCAAAATGCTGGCGTTGGACGGTGATAGCCGTGTGTAATGAACAACCACAGCAAAAGTTCTTATCTCTAGTCCAAGAGTTTTGTAACAGCATCCATGAAACTGTATGAGGTGATCATTTAAATTATTCCAGGCTATAGAAATCATTGGAACCAGCTCCCATTTCATCCTAGTATTATTAGAAATAAAGTTAATACTAAAATGTGAGAAAGGGACAGGGAAAAAAGAAAACCACACAACTTCATTTAAAGGATAGAGAAGCCAAAATTCTAAACAAAAGATAGAAAGTGGTGTCATGTTGGAACTTAGGTCGCTGAGAAATCCAGCAACCAGCCTGCCACCTTGGTAAGCGGCTGTGGTCTGGCAAGCCTCAGCCACCCCAGGGCAGGAAGCAACAGCGTTACCTGAGATCTGCTCCATGTTGGAAATTAGGGCGCTGAGAAATCGAGCAACCAGCCTGCTGCCTACTGGTGCGTGGGCTGAGACTCAAACATGCCATCTCCCCCCACCATCCCCCATTAGCAAGTGGGAGCCAGAGATCTGAGCATCTCTTGGGAGGTTGACCATACGTAATATAGCAAATAAGGGGGATTTCCTTCCACTGTCTCTTTGAAGGCAAATATTTTTATCACCGTTTTGCTTTGTCCTGATTCATGGTATTGCTCTATTCAATATTCTGTTTGGATAAGTTCTATATTATTCTGTATTTCTTTTAATTTTGCTATACCTGATTGAAAGAACAACTATTGTGAAGATAACGAGATATACAATGGTACCTATTACTGTTATTTCTGTAACCTGCTGTGAAGTTCTGTACCAATTTCACTACCCTGTCTCAATTGGCTTTATTCTATCATGTTCTGTTGTATATTACTACCTCCAAGTTAATAAAAAATTAAATAAAAAAACAATAGAACATGAGAAAACAAGGTAACAAAATACCTCCCAAAACTCCCAACTCCACTAAAGCTGATCCATGGGGCATAGATGAGGAGAAACTCAAAAACAAAACAACAGAATTATATAAGGTGATTAAAAAGGAAATAACAACAAACAGATCAGTAAGGTACTGAGCAAGCTGAAACATGATATAACTAAACAGATAATGGATTTAAAAAGCAAAAGAAGGAAAAGAAAGTGCTCTAAAGGATATAACTGCATGTATGGTTAAGTGTGCAGGGTTGAGAACCGTATTACTAAGTTTTTGCTGGATCATTGAACAGAACTGTTTGCAGCCTCACTGTTTGAATGTCCACTTTGTAAGCTTTAATTTTGTAACATGAACAACTATTTCTAAGAGGACAATATGTAATTTATCAACTAGTGATTTCTTACTGTTTTTTTTGAAATTCTGTATTATTCCTACCCTTTTTGTTTTCCTTTTTTTCTCTTTAAATAAAATTTTTAAAAAATAGAAAGAGAAAAAGATAGAAAGTAAAGTCTGATAGAAAATTATTAAATGTATGAATTAAAACTAATTTATTTAAGGTGTGTACATATAATTTAAAGTGAAGATACTTGTCAGCATAATTTATAATCTTAATGGATTAAAAGAAAAAAATACTATAATAGTAGGTGATAAAAAGCATTCCATAAAATTCAGCAA
>PVJX010045772.1:0-12587 GCA_004027295.1 Dolichotis patagonum | reverse complement strand
TTGAGAGTATACTCATAATTGAAACAAATCACTCACATGTGTAAATACTGTGTTGTCTCCCTAGTGTATTAAACTGAAAAAGTAAATAAGATAAAAAATCTTCAATAAATATGGTGGAAGGGTAAGAAATGTCTCTAAGGAAATAAATAAGTCAGAGAAAAGGATAAAAGAAGGAAGAAAAAAAGATACAAATTTGCATATACACAACTAAGATACCTAAGATGTTTGCACTACTAATTCTGTGATAAGATCAGTAGGAATTTTTTTTATCAGTACTGGGGGTTGAACTCATAACCACATGCTTGCAAGGCAGGTGCTTATGCCACTAAGCTAAACCCCCAGAACCTGCCCTACTAATTCTTAAGCTCTTGGAAAAAAACAGTTAACATTCATAGGATTAGATAAACTTTGCATGTCTATTTCTAGTTTTCTGAATAACTCTTTCGAAGATAATTATGCTAAAAAACAACCTTTGTTATGTTCCTACCACTTTTTTTTGATAGCCCATGTTGTAATTGTTTTGTGATCTTTGGTGTTGTTATTTATTAATCTCTTTTTTCTTTTTTTTTATACCTCATTTTGTGTTGCTTCTTTCCTCTAATACAGAAAGAATAGATATACATGTATAAGTTTATCCATGCCTAGAACTTCTCCTGAAAGTTTACGAGAATTAATGTTATTCTATGTGATGGTATGAACAGCTGCCTAGAAGAAAATGAATCATAATTGTACCTATAGCTGATTTCTTAGCATCTTGTTTTGAAGTCCAATAATGCTTGAATTGTTTGTTTTGTTTGGCTTTAGTCTGTTTTCTCTTCTTTGATTTCAATGTGTAAAGATATGGACATCTATTTTGAAGAAAATCAGAGACATTATGGTAGCCATTATTGAGTTTCCTATTGTCTGGTTTTGAAAGACCCTGATACTTTCAAACATTTGTTTGATTGGTTTTGTACTATTTTACTATGTTTGAATTTATTGTGTGTGAAAGGTATGGAAAACTATTTCACAGAAAACAGGAGACACTATATTAGCCACTGTAGATTTCCTGTTGTCTTGTTTTGAAATCTTATGCTGCTTGCACTGTTCTTACCAGCTTTGTACTGTTTATTTTGTTTTATTCTCTTTAAAAATTAAAATAAAAGAATAATACCCATTCTGAAACTTGAGTAAATAAATATATAAATCAACAGAAGTAAACTGCTTTAGGTGGATTGTTGTTTAAAAATATTAATTCTTCCAATCAACATGGGATGTATTTCATTTTTGGGGGGATATCTCTAATTATTTCTTTATATATACAGTTTTCTATGTGAGTATAATTCTAATATTAGGGTAATTTTGTATCAATATATATTATATTTGTAGTTATTAAAAATAGGAATTTTCTCAGGGAACTACCCAGAGACCGGCATCTGGGCCAGGTCTGTTTGGGCCCCTACCCCGCCCTTCACCCCCAGGAAGTCTCCCAGAGACCAGCATTGTGGCCTGTCTCTTTGGGACCCGAACCTCTGGGACCCACAGAGTGGCCCAGGCTGTTTGGATTGGGGATATTGTGGAGACTGGCATCTTGGCTAGGTCTGATTGGGACCGGGAAATTTGCAGAAATGAGCCTTTTGGCCTGACTCTTTAGGACCTGTAGGCCCACCCTTCACTCTCAGGGAACTTCCTGGAGACCTGCCTGGGGCAAAGCACGATGGCCTGGCCTGCCTGCGATTCCACAGGCTCTGGGGTGACCACACCCAGCATTCACCTTACAAATTAGGGAGCCAGGAGCCCACAGAGGGGAGTTAGGACACTGTGAGGAAGCCAACAGCCTGTGGGGGAGCCACTGCCCCTCCAGGAACTGAGGGTGTAAGAGGTAATTCAGCACACATA
This sequence comes from Dolichotis patagonum, assembly GCA_004027295.1. NCBI lineage: Eukaryota > Metazoa > Chordata > Mammalia > Rodentia > Caviidae > Dolichotis > Dolichotis patagonum. The sequence continues at coordinate 10,709 of PVJX010045772.1, read as the reverse complement.
CAGAGAAAGCTTTGGAACACCACTCAAAGTAAAGAAATATAGAAAAATGACAAAAGGAAACACCAAAAGGCAGGCTCAAATCCCTAGACCTCCCGAAGAAAGCTTAGAAGCCGTGAACATAGAAGAAAAACGAAGTCATATACTTCAAATGTCTGAAATGATATCAAGTGAAATAAATATGCAAATAGGGAAAGCTATGGAGAAATTCAAACCAGAAATACTTGCCCAGGTAAAAGAAGAATTGATAAAAACAGTGAAAGAAATAGTGAACGCATCTAGCGAAAACACAGCTAAAAAATTAGAGGAACAAAGCAAACAGATAGAATCCCTCAAAGAACAATATAAGAAACAAACAGAATGCATAAAGCAGATTCAAAGAGATATACAGGAAATAAAAAAATTCTATTGAAAGCTGTAAAAACTGCCTCAATGAAGGTGAAGACAGAATTTCAGACCTCAAAGATAAGATTGAAGCCAGTGAGCAGGAAAGACAAGATCTTTTAAAAATAACAAAGAATCAGGAAATAATAATTCAACACCTGCAAGATGATGCAAAGAAAAATAACATGAGATTAATAGGGATAAATGAAAAAGAAGGGGACAGCCCAAATGATATCAAGAGGATATTTACAGAAGTAACAGCTGAAAACTTCCCAAACCTGAGAAGAGAAACAGACATCTGGATAAGTGAAGCATATAGAACTCCAAACAGCCATAACCAAAATAAAACTACACCCAGACACATAATAATCACCATCCCAGAAATCCAACATAAGAATAGAATACTAAAAACTGTTAGAGAGAAAAGACAGATCACCTATAAAGGAAAACCAATGAGACTCACGGCAGACTTCTCAACACAAACAATGAAATCAAGAAGAACATGGAGTGAAGTCTTTCAGATCCTAAAGGAAAACCACTTCCAACCCAGACGGACATACCCTGCAAAACTGTTCTTCAAAATGGATGGAGACATAAGATACTTCCATGACAAAGAACAGCTGAAGAACTTCATGAAGACCAAACCAAACCTACAAAGAATACTGAAAGACATTCTACATACACACGGGAGAAAACCACCAAGCAAGGCAGACAATTAAACAGAATGGAAAACAAAGACACAACAGCAGAAAGATAACATGTCAACAATAAACCAATATATAACAGTTACAACCATTAATATAAATGGCCTCAACTCACCAATCAAAAGAAACAGACTGGCAGAATGAATCAAGAAAAAACATCCAACCATAGGCTGTCTACAAGAAACCCATCTAACCCAAAAGGAAACCATAGACTGAAAGTCAAGGGATGGAAAGCAATACTTCATGCAACAGGAAACCTAAAAAAAGCAGGAGTGGCAATCGTGTTTGCAGACAATGTGAATTTCAAACCAAGAATGATCCAAAGAGATAAAGAAGGTCACTACATACTAGGTAGGGGAAAACTTCAAGAGGAAGAGATAACAATCTTAAATATATATGCACCAAATTCCAGAGCACCCAGCTATATAAAGGAAATACTAACAGACATGAAACATCAAATAAGCAATAACACAATTATAACAGGAGATTTTAACACACCATTGACCCAAAGGGATAGATCAACTAAAAAGAAAATCAGCAAAGACATAACAGAACTGAATTACACCTGTGAACAAATGGACTGGATACATCAGAATACACCTTCCTCTCAGAAGTACATGGCACATTCTCTAAAATAGACCATATATTTGCCCACAGAATATATTTAAGTAAATGCAAAAGAATTGAAATTATCCCATGCATGTTATCGGAACATAAGTGCTGTGAAACTAGAAATTAATGATAAATGAAATTGCAAAAACCCTACAAACACATGGAAACTGAATGATACACTCATGAGCAATCATTGGGTCACAGAGGAAATAAAAGAAGAAAGTAAACATTCTTTACAAGTAAATGAAAATACAGACACAACTTACTGGATTTTGTGGGATGCAATGAAAGCAGTCCTCAGAGGAAAATTTTTTGCATTGAGTTCCCACATCAGGAGACAGAACGAACACAAATAAACAACCTGATGCTACAACTCAAACATCTAGAAAAAGAAGGGCAAGCCAAGCGTAAAGCCAAAAGAAGGGAGGAAATTATAAAGACTAGAGCAGAAATTAATGCAATAGAGACTAAGAAAGCAGTACAAAGGATCAATGAATCAAAGAGTTTGTTCTTTGAAAGAATAAATAAAATTGAAAGGCCCCTGGCCAACCTTATTAAAAAAGGAAAGAAAAAACTCAAATTCATTCAATAAGAAATGAAAAAGGTGAAATTACTACAGACTCAGTGGAAATACAGAAGATCATCAACACCTACTTTGAAAACATCTAGCCTCATAGGTTTGATAACACTGAAGAAATAGACAAATTCCTAGATAGATATGAACTACCAAAGCTGGATCAGGAAGATGTAAAACTGCTGAATAACCCAATTTCTTTTACTGAAATTGAAAATGTAATTAAGTCCTTGCCTACAAAGGAGAGTCCAGGCCCAGGTGGATTCAATGCAGAATTCTACAAGAAATACAAAGACTTAACTCCAACACTCCTGAAACTCTTCAATGAAATTGAAAGGGAGCAATTGTGCCTAAATCATTCCTGGAAGCGAATATCACTCTAGTATCAAAACCAGAGAAAGACTCAACGAAAAAAGAGAACTATAGGCCAAACTCCCTGATGAACACAGATGCAAAAATTCTTAATAAAATATTGGCAAACAGGATGCAGCAAATCATCAAGAATATTATACACCATGACCAAGTAGGATTCATCCCAGGAATGCAGGGATGGTTCAACATATGCAAAACAATAAATGTAATCCACCATATCAATAGAACCAAAAGGAAGAACCGCATGATCACCTCTATAGATGCAGAAAAAGCTTTTGTTAAAGTCCAACACTCACTCATGATAAGAACCTTATAGAGAATTGGAATAGAGGGTCTTTATCTCAATATGGTAAAGGCCATTTATGACAAACCAACAGCCAGCATCATATTGAATGGTCAAAAACTGAAAGCCTTTACCTTAAAATCAGGCACAAGACAAGGATGTCCATTATCACCACTGCTATTCAACATAGTCCTGGAAATACTAGCCAGTGCAATAAGACAGGAAACAGAAATAAAAGGAGTAAATATAGGAAAAGAAGAAGTTAAATTATCATTATGTGCAGATAACATGATACTTTACACAGAAGACCCCCAAAACTCTATTGAAAGACTCCTAGATATAATTAACAAATTCAGCAAGGTAGCCAGATACAAAGTCAATACACAAAAATCAATAGCATTTCTATACACTAACAACAAAAGTACTGAGAGAGAAATAAGTGAAACTACACCCTTTACACTAGCATCCAAAAAAATGAAATACTTAGGAATTAATCTCATGAAAGAAGTAAAAGAGCTATACAGGGAAAATTATAATACCCTAAAAAATGAAATCGAAGAGGATCTCACAAAATGGAAAGACATCCCCCACTCATGGATAGAAAGACACAAACATTGTAAAAATGGCCATTCTCCCAAAATTACTATACAGATTCAATGCCATCCCAATCAAAATACCAATAACATACCTCATGGATCTAGAGAAATCACTCCTAAAATTCATCTGGAACCAGAAGAGACCTAGAATAGCAAAGGCAATTCTAAGCAACAAAGGCAAAGCAGGAGGCATCACAATCCCCGACTTAAAATTACACTACAAAGCTACAGTGATAAAGTCAGTATGGTACTGGAATAGAAACAGACCTGAGGATCAGTGTAATAGATTGGAAGATACTACTACAACCGCAAACTCACTCAACCACCTTATCTTTGATAAAGGGGCCAAACATGCTCACTAGAAGAATGACAGTCTCTTTAACAAATGGTGCTGGAAAAGTTGGCTGTCCATATGCAGAATACTAAAACTAGACCTAAGTCTTTCACCATACACAAAACTAAAATCTAAATGGATTACAGATCTAAATATTAAAACAGAAACACTAAAACTGCTGGAAGACCAAGTAGGTAAAAACTTCAAAGATATAGGGGTAGGAAGAGTATTCATGAACAAGAACCAAAGTACATGGGAAGTACTTCCCAGAATCAATAACTGGGACCACATCTTATTAAAGAGATTCTGCATGTCAAAAGAGATTTCCAGCAGAGTGAAAAGAAAACACACAAATTGGGAAAAAATCTTCATGGACAGCACCTCAGACAAAGGACTTCTGTCCATAACTTATAAAGAATTTTAAAAAATCAGACCCTCGAAATTCAAAGACCCAATCCAAAAATGGGCATCTGAAATGAATACACAGTTCTCAGATGAAGAAATGTGAATGGCAAATAAATACATGAAAAAATGTTTATCATCATTAGTCATGAGAGAAATGCAAATTAAAACCACACTGAGATTCCATCTCACTCCAGAAAGAATGGCCAAGATAGAAAACACTTCCAACAACAAGTGTTGGAGAGGCTGTGGGGAAAAAGGAACTCTTCTACACTGTTGGTGGGACTGTAGACTGGTGCAACCACTGTGGAGGTCAGTCTGGAGATTCCTCAAAAAGCTGGGTATTGAAGTCCCATTTGACCCAGCTATTCTGCTTCTAAGCATATTCCCAGAAAAACTGAAAACATCATACCACAGTGATATATGTGCACCCATGTTTATAGCAGCACAATTTGTAATAGCCAGATCTTGGAAACAACCTAAGTGCCCATCAACTGAGGAATGGATAAAAAAGTTGTGGCATTTTTATACAATGGAGTACTACTCAGCTATAAAGAATGACCACATCGAGATATTTATAAATAAATGGACATGACTTGAGACCATTCTCTTAAGTGAAATAAAACAAACTCACAAGGGTAAATACCATATTGTCTCCGTAATATGAGATTTGATAAGAGTATATAAGACTTTATGGTAAGCATGAGTCCCCATTTCACAGCTTCGAAGTCTTTCAAAGTTTTCAATCATCAGTTGGAATGGTTTTATCCTGTTTTGTTTGACTGTATCATACTTGATGATAGAATAGCAGTTTTGTAGAAAACAAAATATTATGACAGCTATTGCTGATTTAATATCATCCTTCTTAGAAGTCCTACCATGCTTTATTTGTTCTACTACCATTGGTCTTATCACATTGTGTCTTATTGAAATTTGAATATGTGTGATAGAAAATGAGATATTATAGTACCCATTGAACATTTTCTGTTATTTGGTTCAGAAAGCCCTGTAATTCTTTCACTCTATGCATGGCTTTATACTATTGTGTTATATTTGATATTATTGTATTTGAAACTATGCTCAACTATAGCAGAGTAAGAGATATGGTGTTAGCAACTGTTGATGTCCAGTTGAGTTAATGTAAAGTACAGTGTTGCCTATGTTTTCCTGTTCTCATCTGCTCTGTACTGCCCACTTTTGTTTTATTCTCTTTCAAATTTAAAAAAAAAGAACAAAAAATAGGAATTTTGTACTGATTTATTTTTGACCTAGTAACAATGCTAATATATCAATACTCTACTGATTTATACCTGTATATCTAGATGGAAGGAGTGCAGAAGGAGAGGAGATACAAAGGATGCCAGGAATTCTGCCTGCATATACATGATGAGGTACAAGTTCTGTGGCCAGCCAAAGCTGCCATGAAGATCTTGAGTTTGTGATCTGAAGATTGGCCTTTTTGGTCACTTGAGTTGTGGAAAACAGGAGAAAGTCATCAGTAGTATGCAATACGAAATGTCAAATGTGTCTGTCTCACCTTGGGCATCCTCAAGATAAGAGAGGAATATTTGGATTAAAAAATGTCTTGTAGATATGTAGAATAAAGCCCTGTTCTTTGACTTATTATCCTGTGAGTTTGAAAAGGCAGACCTGCATTCACTGAAACACCAAATGAGAAGTGGCACATCACACGTCACTGAGGAATAAGACAAGCACATTACAAGGGAAACTACTGGCCTACAGGAGCTGCCTCTCATTCCTGGAGCTCTCCACAGAGCACAGTTTTTGGAAGTAAAAGAGTGCAAGTTTTATGGAAAACTAAATTAAGCAGATAATTCTGATGCTCAGGTAAAATGCTTACAAATTTAGCCCTGCAATCCTGATACTGTGGAAACTGAGTCTGGGGCACAATTTCAGGCCTGCAGCCCAGTTTAACCAGACCTTGTCTCAAAAGTACTGGAAGGCCTGGGGCTGTAGCTCATCGGGAGGCACTTCCAGTTTCCAAGCCCATTACTGCCTCCTAAAAAGACTTCCACATTAATATTTGTACTCTTATTCATATTAAAAACAACAATGTTATGAATAAAAAATGAAAGAAATATGCTTAAATAATGAGGAACAGATTCAAAAGTAAAAAATAAGTGTTTTGCAGTTTGAACCCACATTTTTTAAATGGTTCCTGCACTATTATTGGGAAAGAAAATCAGTACACGCTCTGTGGGAACCCATGTGAGACTCCTCCAGCTTTAAAGTTGCATTAACCTAGAATCTAAAACTGGAGACTTATGGAAAATGTGTCAGTAAGATGATATCTATACACAAACAATATATTCTAACACAACCACTAAAGACTCATGCAGATACCTTTATGCAAGAGGCATTTAGATTATCTCTAGGAGTTGCCAAAGTAATTGTGGTTTCAACATTGCTGAAAGGTCCAAGTCTCAAATGTCTTCTGAGATGTTGAATGTTTGAAAAGAAATTCAAACATTCAACATTCAAGTGTGCAAGATAGAAATTTCCATTCTACAAGTTACTAAGAGGGAAATACAAGGAAAGGGACCTAAGGAAATCTAAAATCCAGCCAGGCAAACACTTAAGTCTTGTACTTTTGTGAGCACTGTCTGAGAAATGATGAAGGAAGATGTGACCCCCAAAGAGCTTTCATGGCATGGCCCCTATGGTGCAACTTGTGTGTGCAAATCACATGCCTCATCTCTTCACTTAGTTCCACTTCTTGCTTGTAGTTTCTCCTCAGATAATCTAAGTTCCTGGCTTCTCCACAATTTTGGGGTATACAATGCACCTTCATAACCTCACTCACAGCTTCACGCACTGCCCTTTCAGGAGCACACAGTATGTCCTCTCAGGCCTTCTTCTTAAGCCTGGGTGGAAGCTCTGCTAGCCTGCCAACACTTTCATTCTGCATGAACCTAAATCCAGCACCACAGGGATGATGACATGTCCTGCCACCAGCTGAAACAGTAGCCAGGTTTCCTTTCTCATGCAGCAGAGTTTGAGTGACAGAGTTTTGGAGCACTTTGAATCGAATTCTGAGGAACACATTTCCCGATTGTGAATATTCTGAAACTTCCTGCTCTAGGGCTTTCTTCTCAGAAAGCCACTTTTGCAATTTGAGTCTCCAAAGAATAGAGACCTGCTTCTTTTCATCCCCACAGGCTACCTTTTTACTTTTTCTGTTCTTTCTCAGCAATCAAGTTCAACTTCTCTCTATCTTTGCAGTCCACAGCTTTATTAGTTTCCTTTCTTCTCAAACTGCCAGAATTTTAAATCCTTATGCCAGACACTGTTCTCTTGATTTTCAACATGAATCTTACTAAATGACTCCACCATGAGGGATGCCATGTTGCCATGCCTCAATATTAGACTGCCTTGATATTTTTTCTACAAGATGTGTTAGTCAATTCTCCTCCCTTAATCTCAGTCTCAGGGAAAGGCCCTGGACACAATACAAATGCAGACAAACTTTCTTCCAAGCCATAACACACATTATTTGAGTTCTAGCAGCTAACACAGTCCTTCTTTCCTGAAGAAACTTCCTCAGCCTGGACTTCACTGCATTTCTATTCTTCTGAGTTCTGACCAGAATCTCTCATAAATGTAGTCTTAGGTGTTTCGTCAGTACTTTTTCATCAGGTAACTCCAAACATTTCCAAACTCCTTCCAGTGTCAAATGTCAGAGTCTCCTGAACCACAAGGTCAGATGTAGTCAGTGTTTTGTGAAAAATATCAAGCAGGGTGGGAGATTCCTCACACCCATGAATCAAGAAGACACCTTTATAGTTCTTTACACCAGCATGTTGTTGTGTAATTAACAGTGCCCAAATCAAGAGGAAGCCATAAACTTTGAGTCTGCTTTAAATAGATTTCAGGCAGGAGGTACAAGGCAGATGACAGGTTTTTCATGATTGGTTGCATGAATTGCTTTAAGGCACATATTGCCAGGCAAGTTAACTCAAAATAGATCTACATAAAATGAATAGTTCACCATAATGTAGGAACATCCTGAAGGTGAGGGGAGGGTGTTTGAGCAGAGAAAGCATGACTGTCCTTTACTGGGTTACTTAGGTCCAACCAATGCCCTTCAACCAAGGTGGAAGCAATATATAATTTTAACTAAGGAAAGTCTATGGTGTGAATAGTCAAATTGGCCCAGTGCATTATCAGAAGAAAAGCAGCTGGTTGCAGATGGTCAAGGCTGACTTAATTAACAAGGTGCTTCTGTGACAGGCAGCAGGAACATAAACAGATGCTGCTTATTAACTTTTAACTTGTTGTAATATTTCTATCAATTTGCTGTTTTGTAACTGTGCTTTCAGAACCAGAGCTTTAACTAGGTGTCATAAGTGCCTATTTGCAAGCACGAGGTCATGAGTTCAATTCACAGTATTAAAATCAAAAAAGTATAACTGTGTCTTCAGTATTTATATAGTTGTCCTTACATACATGTTTGTGTCCTTAAAATAGCAGCAACTTAATCACACACTTTATATTAATAGACCTCTGGAAATGCCCTGTGACCAGTGAGGCTAGACACAAACCATAATAGAGATCTTCATTCAGTGCAGTTCAAATTATAATGATCAAATTATAATGCTATATTGTACAATGGAATATGCCTAATTAAAGTAAAAAACATTTAGTAGTCGACAAACTATCTGTACATTTGAATTTTTAAGTATTAGCACGATTTGTGTTTAGATGCTACTAAAAGACTTGTGCAGTTTTAGATGTTTTTTTTAAAAAGTTGAATCTAGAATGTGTGATTGACTTGTATGGCAATGTTGGGATTAGGGCTTTTAGGATTCAGGGTGGGTGATTGCTACTTTAATCCACCAATTGGATTGGAAACAACCTAATCCCAGCAGCCTGAATAAAATAAAAGTGGTAAAAGTCTACTTGTTTCTCAATTTTCATGGTCTCTCATTGCTTTTGCTGTCATCTGCTGCCATGAACTGTTGCCCCTCTGCCATATGCCACCATGAATTGCAGCCAGGTGATTAGGGATTCAATCTTTTACAGAGTATGAGGTAAATATCCCTTTCCTTCCATAACTTTGGGTGCCACATATTTTGTGTCAGCAGTGAAAAAATTATCTAAGTCAAGGACACAGAAAATGGAATAAAGTGGTATAGCACAATAGATGTTTTGGTTCCTTTTCTCTATTTGCTAGGTCAAAACCACCAGACACCCAAAATGAAGGCAGGAAAGGTGTATTTAGCTCATTGTTTGTGGAGATTTCATTCCATAATCAGCTGGTTCCAAGGTAGAGTGGCACAGCACTGGAGCAACACTTTAAGGCAGGCATCAGAGCACAAGGAAGAAACAAGCCACTTCTTCCTTACATTTTATAAAGACCACTACCACTCCTTCATGGGGGGGTGTGGCACTCACAAAACTCTGTGAACTGTCTTAAAAAGGATGAGGATATTTACAAAGTAAGCATACTCGATTCCTGCTGAGTCTCTTATGTACATTTCTAAATTTCTCAAGTCCACAGCAGTCTATCAACCATAAGAATAGTAGAAATACTGCAATTATGCACATGCTATTCTGATTCAAATTTAGACTCTACTAATATTTCAATTCTTCACAAACATTGCTATCTTTAAATTCTCCTGAGTATGAAAAGGACAAACAAATGAAAATACAATTTAGGAAATGATAACAGTAAGAGGAGAATTTTAAATTTTATACTAATCAAAAGACACAAACAAAACTTACATTTCACTCAGGAAATGCAACGTAGGAATGTGAATATTAAGCAGAGGAAATGACAGAATGGTCTAAACATGTGCATGGGAATGCACTCCCTTGTCTAGAATGTCACAGTGATATTGTAAACCGGTTCTGTCTCAAACCAGCTCTTATGCTTTATTTCATTGAATGCAGGCAAAGATTCACAGATTTGACCATTGGTTTCATAATATTTTCAACACCTTGGTCACTCATTGCAGAGGAATCCCAAACACCATGACAATGATAGGTTTGGAAGACTCCTGCCCTCATATTTACACAAAGCTCTTTTCTCTATTTATAAGGTGAGCAATGGTGTTCAATTCAGAAGCACCTGTCACTTGAGGTTCTTCCAGGCCATCAAAATCAGAACCAGGACCTCCAGGCTGGCTTAGTGTAAAGGGAAAGTTCCCAGGTACATGAGGATCTCCACGGACCCTTCCTGGGTCCTACACCTGGTGCTGAGTCTTGGTCTCCCTGTGACTTGAACTAGCAAATGGAATGTTGTAAACATCAAAATGAAAGAATAGCCAGTGTGCTGCCCTCCTCCATCTTAGAATAATCATTTATATTCAGTAATCACAACATTTATCTCCCTCACTCATTTTAATACATGGAGCTCATGGTCTTGGCAAGTTTCACCCTTGACTTTCATTTTTTCCAACCATAAGCATGGCCAGTTTATTCATGATGC
>PVJX010045771.1:0-12586 GCA_004027295.1 Dolichotis patagonum | reverse complement strand
AACAAATGGTGCTGGAAAAATTGGCTGTCCATATGCAGAAAACTAAAACTAGACCCATGTCTAATACCATACACTAAACTAAAATCTAAATGGATCAAAGATCTAAATATTAAAACAGAAACACTAAAACTACTGGAAGAAAAATTAGGTAAAAACCTCAAAGATATAGGGGTAGGAAGAGAATTCATGAACAAGAACCAAAGTACATGGGAAGTACTTCCCAGAATCAATAACTGGGACCACATCTTATTAAAGAGTTTCTGCATGTCAAAAGAGGTTTCTAGCAAAGTGAAAAGAAAACCCAAAAATTGGGAAAAAATCTTCATGGACAGTGCCTCAGACAGAGGACTTTTGTCTAAAACTTATAAAGAATTAAAAAAATCAGACCCTCGAAATTCAAAGACCCAATCCAAACATGGGCATCTGAAATGAATACACTGTTCTCATATGAAGAAATATGAATGGCAAATAAATACATGAAAATATGTTCATCATCATTAGTCATGAGAGAAACGCAAATTAAAACCACACTGAGATTCCATCTCACTCCTGAAAGAATGGCCAAGGTAGAAAACACTACCAACAAAAAGTGTTGGAGAGGCTGTGGGGAAAAAGGAACTCTTCTGCACTGTTGGTGGGAGTGTAGACTGGTGCAACCACTGTGGAGGTCAGTCTGGAGATTCCTCAAAACCTGGGTATGGAAGTCCCATTTGTCCCAGGTATTCCACTTCTAGGTATGTTTCCAGAAGATCTGAAAACATCGTACCACAGTGATTTATGTGCACCCATGTTTATAGCAGCACAATTTGTAATAGCCAGATCTTGGAAACAACCTAAGTGCCCATCAACTGAGGAATGGATAAAAAAGTTGTGGCATTTTTATACAATGGAGTACTACTCACTATAAAGAATGATCACAACGAGATATTTATAAATAAATGGACATGACTTGAGACCATTCTCTTAAGTGAAATAAACCAAACTCACAAGGGTAAATGCCATATAATCTCCCTAATATGAGATTTGATAAGAATATATAAGACTTTATGGTAAGCATGAGGCCCCATCTCATAGCTTCAAAGTCTTTCAAAGTTTTAAATCATCTGTTGGAATGGTGTTATCCTGCTTTGTTTGACTATATCATATGTGATGATATGAACAGCTGTTTTGAAGAAAACATTATGACAGCTATTGCTGATTTAATATTATCCTTCTTAGAAGTCCTACCATGCTTTTTTTTGTTGTATTGCCTTTGGTTCTATATACCACATTGTGTCTCATTGGAATTTGAATATGTGTGATATTTCAAACAAATTTTTTTCTATTTTTATCAAAAATGAGATATTATAATACCCATTGATCATTTTCTGTTATTCGGATCAGAAAGCCCTGGAATTCTTTCACTCTATGCATGGCTTTATACTATTGTGTTATGTTTGATAATATTGTAATTGAAACTATGCTCAACTATAGCAGAGTAAGAGCTATGGTGTTAGATACTGTTGATTTCCAGTTGACTTAAGGTAAAGTACTGTGTTGCCTATGTTGTCCTCTTCTGATCTGCTCTGTACTGCCCCCTTTTTTTATTCTCTTTTAAATAAAAAAAGAATAAGGATATTGAAGAGCACCTCAGAAAATATAAAGACATCCCTTTTTCATGGATAGGTAGAAAAAAACATTGGGAAAATCGTCATTCTTCCAAAATTTTTATACAGATTCAATGCAATCCCAATCAAATTACCACCAATATAACTCATAGAGCTAGAGAAAACACTACTAAAATTCATCTGGAACCAGAGGAGACCTATAATACCAAAGACAATTCTAAGTATCAAAATCAAGGCAGGAAGCATCACAATCCCTGTCTTGAAGTTAGGGTACAAAGCTACTGTAATAAAATCAACATTGCACTTGAATAATAACAGACTTGAAGGTCAATTCAATACATTGGTAGATACAACTACAACCACAAACACACCTTATTTTTCATAAAGAGGCCAAACATGTTCACTGGAAGAATGTTAGTTGCTTGAACAGATGGTGCTGGAAAAATTGGTTATCCATATGCGGAAGACTAAAACTGTACCCATCCCTATCACCATGTATTAAACTGAAATCTAAATGGATCAAAGATCTGAATCTTAAAACAGAAACACTAATTCTGCTGGAAAGCAAAGTAGATAAAAACTTGAAGCCATATGGATAGTTAGAGAATTCATGAACAAGAATCAAACCACATGGGAAATGCTTCCATCAATCAATAACTGGTATCACATCTTATTAAAAAGTCTCTGCATGTCAAAAGAGATTTCCAGAAGAGTGAAAAGAAAACCCACAAGCTGGTAAAACTCCGAATGGACTGTCCCTCAGACATAGAATTTCTATCTAGAACTTAAAAAGAATTTTAAAAAATCAGACCCTTGAAATTCAAAGTCCCAATACAAAAATGAGCATCTGAAATGAATACATAGTTCTCAGATGAAGACATATGAATCACAAATACATGAAAAAATGTTAATCATTATTAGTCATTAGAAAAATGAAAATTAAAAATGCACCGAGATTCCTTCTCATTCCAGAAACAATGGCCAGGATAAAACAATATACCAACAACAAATGCTAGAAAGGTTTTGGAGGAAAAGGAACTCTTCTGCACTTTTGGTGGGAGTGTAGACTGATGCAACCACTGCAGAAGACAGTATGGGGATTCCTCAAAATGCTGTGTTTGGAAGTCCTATTCAACCCAGCTTTACCACTTCTAGGCATATTCCCAGAAGAACTGAAAGTATCACACCACAGTGATATATGTGCACCCATGTTTGTAGTAGCACAGTTTGTAATAGCTAGATCTTGGAAACAACCTAAGTGCTCAGGTTGGAAACAACTGAGTAGTGAATAAAAAAATGTTGTGGTATTTGTATACAATGGAGTACTACTCAGCTGTAAAGAATGATCACATTGAGATAATTATAAATAAATGCACAAAACTTGAGACCATACTCATAAGTGAAAAAAACCAAACTCACATGCGTGAATACCAAACAGTCTCCCTAGTATGAGAGTTGGTAATAGTATATAAGACTCTATGGTAACCATGTTTCCCCATTACATAGCTTTGAATTCTTTTAATGTTTTCATTCATCAATTGGAATGCTTTTAATCTGTTTTGTTTGACTGTTTTATGTGTGATGATATGAACAGATGTTTTGAAGAAAACAAAACATTTTGCAGCCATTGCTAATTTAATATTGTCTTGATTTGAAGTCCTACCTTGATTTTATTCTTCTATTACTATTGGTTCTATCATGTTGTTTCTTATTAGGATTTTAATATATTTGATAGTATAAACAAAGAATTTTTATGAAAAATGAGATATTATTGTAGCCATTGATCATTCTCTGTTATTTAGTTATTTAGTTATTTAGTTCATTCTTTGAATGATTTTATACTATTTTATTTTGTTTGATATTGTTGAATTTGAAACTGTGTTCATCTATAACAGAGAGAGATGAACTATTATGATAGCTATTATTATAGAAATAGAAATTATTATATTTGCTTAAAATGTTTTATGGGCTAATATTTGGTCCCATGCACTGATGAGAATAATATGCATTCAGATGTGGTTGGGTGGAACACACTGGCAACATCTACTAAGTCCATTTTCTTCCAGGTTTCATTCAGTTCTGTTATTTCTTTGCTGACTTTGTTTGAGTTGATCTATCTATTTATGACAAAGTTTAACGAAGTCCCATATTACAATTGTAGCCTTTCTTATTCAGTTTTTCATATCTTTTAGTATTTCTCTTACATAGTTGGGCACTATTGTATTTGGGACATTTATGTTTGTTTTCTGGATCTTCTTCTTGAATTTTTCCTTGACAAGTATGCAGTGAACTTCTTTTCTCTTTTGAACATTTATGGTTTTAAGGGCACAGTGTCTGTAAATAGGATAGCTACCCTGTCTTTTTTTCTGAGTTCTTGTCACATGGAATACTATGTCTCTGTTCCTGTCACATGGAATGCTTTTTCTTTGAATCTACAAGTTTCCTTTTGAGTCAGAGGTGTTTCTTATATATTTCAAATTATGGGATTTTATTCCTTGACACACTCTTTTAATCTATTACTTTTATTAGGTGAATTGAGGCCAATTACATTAATGGATATAACTGATAATAACTGATAATGGATATAACTGGCTCAACTTTGTCAAGTTATTATTCTTACTGTTTGTTTTATGCCTTTCCCACTTGTTCAATTGCTTTCCCTGGCTGGTGGTTTCTTTGCATTTTTGTTCTGGAAATTGTGGTCACTTTTATCTCTATCCAGTATGTCTTTCAGTACTCCTTCTATGTTCAACTTGGTGTACATGAGTTTTGTTCTTTGTCATGAATATATCCTGTTTCTCCATTGAATTTGAAAGGAAATTTTTCAAGGTACATCAGCCTGGGTTGAAAGTTGTTTTTATTCAGGGCTTGAAATACTTCATTCCAATCTCATCTTAACTTGAGGGTCTGTGCTGAAAACTGTCATGATTCTAAAAGGCTTTCTTTGATAATTGAGTTGTGTCTTTTCTCTGATTGCTTTTAATGATCTGTATTTATGCTGTGTGTCTGGGATCCTAATTACATGCCTGGATGTAGATTTATGTTTGTTGTGACTTTTGGCATTCTATATGCCTCACTTATCTGTATACAAGGTCCTTTCCCAATGTTTGAAAATTTTCCTTCTATTACTTATGTGAATAGTTTACTCATGTCATTTGTGTTGACTCTTGAATTATCTTTGATGCCTACTGGTATTATATTGTTTTTCTTAGCATCATCCTGAAGCTGTTGAATTATAATTTCATGTTGCCTTTTTATTTTTAAAGGTTCTATTATTTGATGGTCACTGGCTGTGATCCATCCTGAAGATCTGAAAATCTATCCTCAGGTTAATTTCAATTATATTGCCAGTTTTCAATAGAATATTTTATTTGTTGTATGTCTCTATGAATTTTTTCCTGTATTCTATTTGTTTTCTATATTATTCATTTAAGGATCAATCACTTTGTAAAGCTCCTGTAATTTTTTTTATCTATGTCCTCTCTAGTTATGCTGAGCAACTCTCACTTATGATGATCATTTTTGGCTCAATTGAGAAATTGTTTCTTGTTTGATTTTCTCTATACCCCCATGGATTTGTTTCTTTATTTTTTGCTATCTTTTCAGAAATTTTGGGTGCATGACTTTTAAAGTTCTCCATTTCAATGTGTTCTGTACTTGATTCTGATGGAAAAGATATTTGAGATTGCATTGTGCTTGTTTTGTCATTTTCACCTTTTGGGCTAAAATTTGGTCTTTCAATCCCACTTGTATCAACTGTCAGCAGTGAGTATCTTAGGGTGCTACTTTGTGGTTGACATTTGTCTGATTGCTGAGTAACTCAAACAAGATGAGGAACAGTCACCTCAATACCTCCTGCAGGGCCTGTTGGGTGAGTCTTATATTTTTCCTGGGCTGAGTAGCCTAGACATATTGATGTAAGTCATCTCTTAGTTCACACTTTTATTATGTCTTCAGATTGTTATAGGCCACCAGATCTCCCTGTCTATAGTGATTGTCTCATCTGGGACCCTACTGCATTACAGCATGTCTCATAAGCCATTTTAATCTACTCCAATTTGGGGAAGGCCTTATTAGCACATCCCTCAACCACCTGATTTTCTCTGTATGGAGGAAGAACTCACCCCCAATCTTGCCAAGCTTGCCAATGTCCTACAGCTGTAGGAAAATTTGCTCTTCCTCCTGTGTACCCAATGAAGTTCTCTACTATAGAGTCAAATTCAACACAGAGACCTGCTGAGGTCCTCTGTTTAGATGAGGCTTTACTGAGTCTCCCATCAGCTGAGCAAGGTTGATTCACTGCAGTACAAGGTTCTAAGAGGAAAAAGAGAATCTTAAGATCCACAGAAATACATGGTGTGTGAGTAGATGATGTGTGTCCCAGAAAGGAGGGCAGCTATAAAGTAACTACCCTATGGAGGTCCAGGGTTTAAAGGGCAGGACAGAAATGAAGAAGCTACACTCCAGGGAGCTGTGGTCCAAGGAGAAGGCAGGATCTGATTGACCACTCTCTGAAAGTCCATAATCTGAGGGGTATATATATTTAATGATAATATACTCCACATTATCATTATCATGTTGGGAACACATGGGTAAATATTTGTCAAAGCTCATCAAAACATTTATATATTTTATTCATTAAATTCTACCAAATTATATATCTATAAATTTCATATAAATGCTATTTTGAATTTAGGAGTATTTCCTATTCTAAGGATTATTGAGGAAGCATGTAAATTTAATATAAGCTTTAGCAAAATTTTTTTAATATAAGTGACACTAAAGACTTCAAGTTTCTTGCCTGATTCACTTTTAAAATTATTGTCTGCAGTTGCATCCATTTTCCTCCTAATCTAAATTTTTCTTTCCTAGTGATAGAATAGTATTACATTACATATGACATCATATTCATTTTCACCCATTCATAACAATGGGCATAGAGACTATTTTAAAATTTATGAAACTGCTCCTGTACACATAGGTCCAAGTACAACAAGTGTCTTAAATTTTTAGAAAGATAGTCCAATGAGGAAACGATAGATTGAATTGCTATTGAAAGATTTTTTTGATATCTACAAACATATTTCTCTAAAGTTTGTATTAGTTTCACTCATGAAAATGCAAAAGTCTTCTTTTTAAATTTTCAGCCTCATAATCCTTAGTGAATTCCTGATTATTTTATGGTATCCATTCTTTCTTTAGAGAGAAGCAGTTATAGTATTGCTTTAGTTTGTGTTTCTCAAATGGCAATAGATGTTGAACATTTTTGTATATTTGCCTGTTTCATGTATTTATAACTTTTTTTTCAAAAGTGGACAGAACAAAGCAGATCAAAAGAGAACAACATAAGCAACACAGCACTTTAAAACAAGCCAACCAGATATTAACAGTAGATACCATACTATCTCTTTCTTTGTAATATTGTGCATAGCTTCAAATAAATGGTATCAAACATAAGAAAATATTATAAAACCATCCAAAAGAATGAAGGAATTACAGCATATTCTGAACTGAATAACAGAAAATGATCAATGACTACTATAATATCTCATTTTCCATAAAAAGTTGTTTATACTATTACATATATTAAAATCCAAATAAGAAACAACATGATCGAATTGATAGTAATAGAAGTTAACAGCATGGTAGGACTTCAAAGCAAGACAATGTTAAAACAACAATGGTTGTCATAATGTTTTTTCTTCAAAATAGGTGTTCATACCATCACACATAATAATGTTGAACAAAACAGAATAAAATTATTCCAACTGATGATTGAAAACATTAAAAGTCTTCAAAGCTATGTAATGGGGAAAATAAAATGCCACAAAATCTTATTTACTCTTACCATTTCTCACACTAGAAAGAATATACATTTATAGATGTATTTTGGTTTATTTCATGTATTAGTGTGATCTCAAGTTGCATCCATTTTTTTATGAATATCTGAATGTGATTTTTCTTTGTAACTGAGTAATACTCCATTGCATAAAAATATCATAGATTTAGAATCCATTCCTCAGTTGATGGGTGCTTAGACTGTCTCCAAGACCTGGATATGATAAACTGTGTTGCTATAAACATGGGTACACATATATCACTATGGTGTGATGTATTCAGTTTTTCTGGGAATACACCTACAAGTGGAATAGATGGATCCAATGGGACTTCCAAAGCCAGCTTTTTGTGGAATCTCTAGACTCACTTTTAAAATGATTGCATCGGTGAACAGTCCAACCAACAGTGCAGAAGAGTTCCTTTCTCCTCACAGCCTCTCCACCACTTGTTGTCTGCAATTTTTTTTTTATCCTGGCCATTCTTTCTAAATTGGGATGGAATCTCAGTGTGGTTTTAATTTGCATTTCTCTAATGACTCGTAATGATGAACATTTTTTCATGTATTTATTTGCCATTCATATTTCTTCATCTGAGAACTGTGTATTCATTTCAGATGCCTATCTTTGGATTGGGTCTTTGAATTTCGAGTGTCTGATTTTTATAATACTTTATATGTTCTAGACAGAAATCCTTTGTCTTAGGGACAGTTCATTAAGTTTTTTCCCAATTTGTGGGTTTTCTTTTCACTCTGCTGCAAATGTCTTTTGACATGCAGAAACTCTTTAATAAGATATGGTCCCGGTTATTGATCCTAGGAAATATTTCCTGTGTGGTTAGCTTCTTGTTCATGAATTCTCTTACTACCCCTATGACTTCAACATTATTACCTACTTTTTCTTCCAGCAGATTTAGTGCATCTGTTTTAATATTTAGATCTTTGATTCATTTAGATGTTAGTTTAGTACATGGTGATAGGCATGGGTCTAGTTTTAGTTATCAGCATTTATTAGCATCATATGTTAAAGAGAATATCACACTTCTAGTGAACACTTTTGGACCCTTTATCAAAGATAAGATTTTTATTTTGTTTGTGGTTGTGCTTCTATCTTCCAATCAATTCCATTGAACTTCATATCAGTTTTTATTCCAATACCATGTTGATTTTATTATAGTAGCTTTGTAGTATAACATCAAGTCAGGAATTGTGATACCCCCTAACTTGTGTTTGCTGCTTAGAATTGTCTTTGCTTTTCTAGGTGTCTTCTGGTTCCAAATGAATTTTAGGAGTGATTTCTTTAGATCTATGAGGTGTGGTACTGGTTTTTTGATTGGGATTGCATTGAATCTTTATAACAATTTTAGGAGAATGAACACTTTCACAATATTTATGCTCTTTATCTATGAACAAGGAGTATCTTTCCATTTTCTGATGTTCTCTTTGATATCCTTTTAAAGGTATTATAATTTTTCCAGTGTAGCTATTTTACTTCTTTTGTGAGATTAATTCCTAGGTATTTAATTTCTGTGGATGCTAGTGTGAAGTGTGTGGCTTCTCTTATTTCTCTTTCAGTTCATTTTTTGGTAGTGCATATGAATGCTATTGAATTTTGAGTATAGTCTTAGTATCCAGCTACATTGCTGAATTTATTTATTATATCTAGGAGTCCTTCAGTGGAATTTTGGGGATCTTCTAGGTAATGTATCATGACATCTGCAAATAATAATAATTTAACTTCCTATTTTCCTATCTTTACTCTTTTTATTTCTCTCTCTTGTCTAGTTGCTCTAGCAGGTATTTCTAGTAGTATGTTGAAGAAGAGTGATACTAAATGAAATCATTGCCTTGTGCCTGATTTTAAGCTAAAAGTTTTCAGTTTGGGGTCATTTAATATGATGCTGGCTGTTGGTTTGTCATAGATGGCCTTTACCATATTGAAGTAAAGACTATCTATTCCAACTCTCTTTAAGTTTCTTGTCATGAATGAGTGTTGGACCTTATCAAACATTTCTGCATTTATGGATATTATCATGTTATTTTTACATTTGACTCTATTGATATGGTAGATTACATTTGTTGACTTATTTATGTTGAACCATCCTTCTATTGCTGGGAAGAATCACACTTGTTTGTGCTTTATAAACTTCTTCATGATTTGCTGCATCCTGTTTGGTAATATTTTATTGAAAATGTTTGCATTTATGTTCTTTGGGAATATTGGCCTATGGTTCTCTATTTTTAGTTGTTTCTTTCTCATGTTTTGGTATGAGAGCAATATTTGCTTCCAGGAATGCCTTAGGAAGAATCTCTTCCCTTTTGATTTCATTGAAGAGTTTGAGGGTTGTCTGCATTAATTCTTCTTTGTATTTCTTGTAGAATTATGCAGTGAATCTGTCTGAGGCTGGGATCTTCCTTGTTGGTAAGGACTTACTTACATTTTCAATTTCATTAATAAATATTGGATTATTCATCAGTTTTATATCTTCTGGAACCAGCATTTGTAGTTCATATTTTTTCTAGAAATCTGTCCATTTCATCTCTGTTGTCAAACCTAAGTGTGGAAGTTTGCAAAATAGGTATTGATGATTTTCTGTATTTCCACAGTCTGTAGTAATTTCTCATTTTGAGTAATTTCCCCTTATTGAATGAAATTGAAATTTTTCCTTGTTTTTTTAAAATATCATTGTCTAGGGACTTATCAGTTTCATTTATTCTTTCAAAGAACCAACTATTTGATTCATTGATGTTTTGTATTGTTTTCTTAGTCTTTATTGCATTAATTTCTGCTCTGATCTTTATAACTTCCTCCTTTCTTTTGTTTTTTGGCTTGGCTTGCTCTTCTTTTTCTAGATGTTTGACTTGTAGAATCAGGTTATTTGTGTTCATTCTATTTTCCTGATGTGGGAACTCAGTGCAATAAATTTTCCTCTGAGGACTCCTTTGATTGCATCCCATAAATTCTGGTAAGTTATATTTGTATTTTTGTTTCCTTGTAGATATTGTTTAATTTCTTCTTTAACTTCCTCTGTGAACCACTGATATCTCAAGAGTGTATTATTCAATTTCCAAGTGTTTCTGTTGTTTTTACAGTTGCTTTTGTCATTAATTTCTAGTTTCCTGGAACAATAGTCCAATAACATGCATGGGATAATTTCAATTGTTCTGCATTTACTTAAATATGTTCCGTGGGCTAGTATATGGTCTACTTTAGTGAATGTCTTTTGTGCTGCTGAGAAGAATATATATTCTGAAGTTTTTGGATGGAACACTGTATACATTTATCAATTCCATTTGTTCACAGGTGCTATCAGTACTGTTATTTCTTTGCTGATTTTCTGTCTAGTTTATCTGTCCCTTTGTGTCAATGGCATGTTAAGGTCCACTGTTATAGTTCTGTTATTGCTTATTTGACTTTCCATTTCTGTTAATAATGGCTTTGTGTAGCTGAGTGCTCTGAAATTGGATGCATATATATTTAAGTTTGTTATCTCTTCCTCTTGAATTTATCCTCCACCTAGTATGTAATGGCCATCTCTATCCCTTCAGATAATTATTGGTTTGAAGTTCACATTGTCTGCAAATAGAATAGCTATCCCTGCATTTTTGGTGTTCCTGTTGCATGAAGTATTGTTTTCTATCCTTTGACTTTCAGTCTATGAGTTTCCTTTTGGGTTAGATGGGTTTCTTGTAGACAGAATACAGTTAGATGTTGTTTCTTGATTCATTCTACCACTCTACTTTTTTTTAATTTGTGAATTGAGGCCATTCCCATTAATGGTTTTAACTGTTATATATTGGTTTATTCTTGACTTGTAATCTTTCTGCTGTTGTATCTTTACCTTTTCATTCTGTTTAATTGTTTGCCTTGCTTAGAGGTTTTTACCTTTGTATATCTAGAATGTCTTTCAGTATTCTTTGTAGGGCTGGTTAGGTGATCATGATGTTCTTCACCTTTTTTTCTCATGGATGAGTCTCATTTCTCCATCCATTTTGAAGGACTGTTTTCAGGACTATACATAAGTTTGTTTTGGAAGTGGTTTTCCTTTAGGATCTTAGATACTTCAATCCATGCTCTTCTTGACTTATTTTTTGTGTTGAGAAGTCTGCTCTGATTCTGAGACATTTTCCTTCATAAGTGATGTGTTTTCACTCTAACAGCTTTTAGTATTCTGTTACTCTGTTGGATATCTGGGATATCTGGTGATTATTATGTCTGTGTGTGGTTTGATTTTGGTTATGGCTTTTTGAAGTTCTATGTCATTTACTAACCCTTATGTCAGTGTCCAATCTCATGTTTGGGAAATTTTCAAGTTTCACTTCTGGAAATAGTCTATTGATATGCTTTGTATTGTTCCCTTCTTTTTCATTTATCCCTGTTAATCTTATGTCAATTTTCTTTGCATCATCTTGCAACTGTTGAATTATTTCCTGATTCTTTTTTATTTTTAAAAGATCTTTCCTTTCCTGTATACTAGCTGCAATCTTATATTCAAGTTTTGAAATTCTATCTTCACATTTTTGAGGTGGTTTCCCAGAACTGAAAAGTTCATATCACAGTGATATATGTGCACCCATGTTCATAGAAGAACCATTTGAAATTGATAAATCTTGGAAACAACCAAGATGCCCATCAACCACAGAGTGGATGAAGATGTGGTAATTTTATACAATGGAGTATTACTCTGCTGTGAAGAAGGATCATCTTGAAGTCTTCATAGGTAAATGGAGACAACTTGAACTATCCTCATTGAAGTCCCTGGGGAGCTACTGGGACCCTGTACTTGGTCCAGCAGATTGTGGGGCCTCAGTCAGCCACACTCTGCAGCCTTGTTTCAGTCCAGGAGGCAGGAACCTTGCTCAAGGACTCTGAGCTCAATTGGGCTGCCTTGGGAATGGCTTGTGACAAGCACTGCCAGCTGCAGAGTTCATATCCACACTCCTAGGACAGGGGATTGTACCCAGGGACTCAGCCATCCCGGTTCTCCATGCCCATCTTCTGCATCTCAATAAAGAAAGCCAAGAATCTGCAAAGAGGTGGAGATTGCCTGAGGTGAGTTCCATTGAACTAGGGAAAGTTGGAGACCTACATTCTGGCTTTTGAGTTCCTAGGGAGCTACTGGTATGCTGGACTGAGTCCAGCAGA
>PVJX010045770.1:0-12580 GCA_004027295.1 Dolichotis patagonum | reverse complement strand
AAAAAAAAAAAAAAAAAAGTTCTTTTGAAGCCCTGCTTACTTGGCTTACTTGCTTGGTATTTTGTAGTGATTAGCTTCTCATGTTAATTAACAAACTTTTTTCCTGAAGTGCTTAACATTGGCTTCAATAGGCAGTATAACAAATGGTCCATTGCATGCAAAAAGGACTGTACTTACCAGCAGTGACAAATGTGGCAGGTTATGTACTCTATTTTATTTTCTAGTAACAAAATCTTCGGAGATGACCAAAGCAGTGACAAAAGATCCTAAAGATAAAAATAATTCAAGTAAAGTCACTACGTCAATACAACCCTGATTCACTTTTTACAAAAAAGAAAGGCAAAGTTATGGTAATTCCTAATATTTATAAAATCACGGATTTAACTTTTAAAAATAAATTATTGGTTCATTTAGATATGCATAGTGATCATATTTATCATAGGGAATTTGTTCCCATACATGATATATTTTGATTCCTCTTTTTTTCCCAATTCCGTCTTCCCTTCAGCCCATCTTCCCCTCCCTATTTGCAAAGCTTTATTTCCATTTTATAGTTTTTTTTTTCTTTTCCCTTCCTTTGTTTTCTCTTTCTCCCACCTGAGTTCTTCTTTCCTTTTGAACAGTTTCTTCCCATTTCATAGTATCTAGTGTACATTTTGATCCTCATTTACTCTTTCAATTTCTCACACCTGGATGACAATGTGTATTCATCTCAGATGCCCACTTTTGAATTGGGTCTTTAAATTTGAGAGATATGATTTTTTTTTTTTTTTAGTTCTTTATGTGTTCTAGATATAAGTCCCTTGTCTGAAAGACAAATGGTTAAATTCTTTTCCTATTTTGTGGGTAGCCTTTGCACTCTTCTGGTGATTTCCTTTGTTGTGTGAAAACTTTTTAATAGGATGAGATCCCAGTTATTGATTCTTTGTATTATTTCCTGTGTGATCAGGGTTTTGTTCATGAAATGTTTGCCTAAACCTATGTCTTCAAGAGTTTTGCCTACTCTCTATTGCAGAAGATTTACTGTTTTTGTTTTAATACTTGAGTCTTGGATTTTGATTTTAGTTTAAAACTAGACCCATGTCTATCACTGTGGCTCTAATTTGATATACGATTGTTAAAACAAATAAGAATGCATAATATTAAATATCATTTCTTAGCAAAGGATAAAGTTTCTTTAGAATATTGAAACTAATTTTATTGTTGGACATATAGTGATTTATGAATAGCTAACTCAAGGAAGAATAACATTAATATTATTTAAAAGATTTTATAATATGGGATAGGAGGATTTGAATAAACTGTCATCATTTAACTAAGAGGAAAAATATCTTAGGAATTTAAGCCAGTGAGATAACTCAGTGGCACAGTGCCTGACTGACAAGTGCAAGGGCCTGAGTTTCAGTCTCAGTATCAAACCAAAAATCAAATACCAAAAACAAAAAAACAAAAAAAAAAAGAAGAAGAAAAGGAATTTAATAAATATACTGTAGTCTCTGAAAGAAGTCATGCAATCTGGAATAAGATATCCTTGTCAGTAGGTAGCGATACATCAGATGGGCAGGATTTTGCTTTTTGAGGATATACGGAATATTGTAGAAATTCCTCAGCACAAAATTTTAATACTTCTACAGTCTTGCCCTACTATCTATGCCCACTGTAACCCCAAACACTTCAGTAAAATAACAGGATAGTGACATTTTTCTTTCCCAAAAATACTTTGCTTTATTCCAGGTTTCTTTGTGCCTTTATACTGCTCTCTTCTTAAAATCTCCACTGTCCCATGTGGTCAAAATTGCTTCCCTGGTTAAACTGCCCAAATTCTAGAAGGCATCCTTGACCTATAGAATAATAAAGATGCCACATATATGTGAGTCTGTTTGTACTATGCCAATTATACTTTACATTATAATGTACACACAGTGTTACGGTTTATATCTAGATCGTCCAGCCTCCAGCTCTCACTAGGGGAGTGGTGGGGAGGCAGTTAGATTATGGGAATATGAAATGTATCGGTTCATTGGTGAGTATATAACTAAATGAGATGTTGGGAGGTAAAGCCTGGGGCAAGGAGGGTCACCAAGGGCTTCATCTGGAAGTATGTATCTCTCTGCCTCTGCCCTGGATTGCTTTCTACTTCTTCCCTTTATGTCATAGAAGTATTTGTTTCCTTCCATAACCCTCAACCATTTTGTGCCTGCTTAGAGCCAGTGGGCTATGAACTGAAATTTCTACAAAGTGTGCGCCAAAATAAATTTCCTCCTTTCATTTGGGGGTGCCATGTATTGTGTCTTAGCAATGAGAAAGTAACTAAGACACATAACGTCTGTCACCTTCTTGGGACTGAATATTCTGCTACTGTAAATCTTGCCAATTTATTTACTCTCATCTCCTTGCTAAGCATCTAGAACAATACCCAGCATGTAATATTTTGAATTGGATAAAATTGAACTAATAATTTACAATCCTGTTACTTTGACATTATAAGATGGTTTCACTCTTTCATGCAAACAATATAAAATAGTTTACTGTTGGAGTTTTTCATCTAATGTATCCCACAGTACACGCAGTAGTACTTTCTAACACATGAACATGGGAGTAGACACTACATGCCATCTCTCTAGGCCTTTTAAAAAAGATTTTATTTCTGAATTCTTCCCCATTGTTAATAGAATTGGCACTACTACTTCTTGAATCCACCATCTTATTTTTTATATTTTTTATTTTATGAAAAATAAAATAAAATGTCAGAATCAAATAATAAGAGAAAAGCAGTAGTTATTCCACTCTGTATTATTATCTTTACATTATTGGTGGAAATGTAAATTAGTACAGCTTCTATGGATATTAATACGGAGTTTTCTCAAAGAAGTAAAAATAGAAATTCTACTTTACCTTTTCTGGGTATCTTTCAAAGAAGTTAAAGTCATTGCGTTACAGGGATCCATGAATACTCATGTTAATAGCAGCATAACTTATAATAGTAACTAAATATTGGAAACCATTGTATGTCTAGCAACAGATGAATGAATGAAGAAAAGTTAAATTCATACTCAGTGAAGTATTACAGTGCCATAAAGAAAGATAAACTTGAGAATTTGTAGATAATTGGATGTAACTTGAAAATATAATGTTAAGTGAAATAAGTCATTCATGCAGTTTTAAATATCAAATGGTTTCTACTGTTTGAGTACCACTATATTATTCTTTTGGCAGCATAGTTTTTAGTAAATGCTAAACAAAGTCTACATTCAAATTTTGGTTCTTGAACTTACATGCTCTGTTTTTCTTCATAAGCTACTTATCAAGTTTCAGCGTCCTGATCTGTCTTGTAAGTTTTCTGTGCTCATTAAATAAATAATACATGTATAACATTTAACACAGTCCCTGACACAGAATAATATCTCTGAATATATAAGATTTCATTGTTGATAAGTATTGTATTGCTATTGTTTGGAGTTCTCTTTAAATCAGTACTTGGAAATAAACCCAGTTATACCGTGCATTACAGGTTTAAGCTATATTTACCATCTAACTCTGAGACAGTTCACATTCTTTTGCTGTTAATTTTTTAAAAAACAACAACCAGTGAAGTAGGTCTTGTGCAAATGAGAAGGGTACTAGAAGATGCAGATGGAGAGAGTGGGGATGGAAAGGGAAGAAGAAAGATGTGTTATGCACATGTACCAATCTCTCACAATAAATGCAATCAGTATATCCTGCAAACGTTACTACTACTACTGCTAAGCTTTTCAAAACACACAAAAAAAATAACTTGTGACAAGAAAATAATGTACAAAATGAGATAATAGACAAAGGAACATTTTTAATTCAACAGGTCATCCAAATTAAGACCTGGAACAATGAATGTCACTCATTCTGGTTATATTAGTTCATGGACTCATTCTGTTTCATATTCAGAAGAATTCATTTTAAATTATTTTACTTTAAAGGTAGGAAAACTCAGATAAAAGACATGAGGTTCAAAGTGGTGTGGGCTTTGAAATATAATTAACCTGAATTACATCTTTGTTATACTATTAATGGCTGTTGACCCAGACTTCCCTATATTTAAGTGTTCAAATTTATAAACGGGCATCATGTCACCTATTTTATAGAAATGTTAACCCAACAAAAATTTTTATCAAGAGACTGTCTGTGTGCATGTACTATAATATTTGATCAACAAATTCCACTATCTTTCCTGTTAAGCACAAGATACATATGAACACACAGAAATAGAGCTACACATCGGTAATACATTAATGATCACATCAGAAATGTTTCTTATTCCTTATCTTGTATAATTAGTCTATTTAACAGTACACAAGTGCTTCCATCAGTTGAGCTAATAGAAATATGAATTTTTTAAAAAAGTGTTTTATCTTTCTTTAGCTATTTATACTAGGTTTCTGAAGAATAGGCTTTACTGATTCAATGCTCTGGAAAAAATAACTTATGGTGTAATAGCATAAAATCATCTTTCTCTGTGAATTAAAAGAATATGATAATATACCTTCTAGCAACTATATCACTCACCTTTTGTACCTTTTTGTAGCCATTAGTATATTCTTCCATATCTTCCCTGCCTCTCTGAATTCTATTTAACTTGTCCTGTAAATCAATATTTTACATCAGAATATATGTACATGTCTGAAAGTTCTCAGTGAACAGTTATATGAAGTGAAGTTATATAATGGCTTTTTACCTAATTCTCATAAAATTATTAGCACAGCAGTACCCAGTATGCAATATGCCTCTCAAACCTACAGGCGATAACAACGCTTTCATACTACCTAAGACAATTGCTACGGAATTGTCTATGACAAAATCAAAAAGCAGAGCTAGGTTTACATGTTTACTACCTAACCTTTCTTAGCAGATATGTTATAGAAAACAGGAAGATAAGAGACTGAGATAATTATATGCACACTTAAGTCAATAATTACAGGGATTGTTGTCCAAAGCTCTGAACAGTATTTCTTACAACAATCTAGGTCAGCAGGATAAGAGAAGTATGAAAAATGACTCACATATCAGAGAAAGCTATAACAATAGAATGATTTTTATATACTTTGATACCTTGGGTGAGATCCTGGTGCAGGGAAAGAACATTAGAAAGACACGAAAAATGTAAACTCTTAATAAAAGACCACAGTAACATACCAATTATTTTGACAAACATACAGTGGTGATGTAGGGAGTTTGCAACAGGGAGAAGTAGTGTGGGCTATGTGTCAAAAGAGTACACGATGTCTAGGCAATTCAGGCAAAGTGTCCCGGTGTTCCTCTCCAGTGGAATTGCAATAAGGTGTGTTTAATTTTCCTAACAACCATGTGCAATCACACACATGAATTGCTGCTATGCAGAGTAACTCCTATGATTCTTGCCACCCTTGTTTTACTGTGGATCTGTCACTTAGGCATACACAGTGAGTCTGCACTACTTTCACTGTTAGGTTTTCAACATCCTAAAGAAAATATAATATAGCATGGCCCAAGATCTCAGGCATACAAAATACCCTTAACTAATAAATTATTTGAGGAGCTCAGAATTTGATTTCAGAAATTGGATGGGTTTAGTTGTCCTGAAGATAAGCCAGTCTTTGAAATGTGCAAGGCTTGAGCAACACTGGCCCTGCTAAGCTAACTACTCTACAATAATAATCCACTTTGCTGTGCTTGAAGCTCTCAGTAATATAATGTGTTAAATAAAGGAAAATTAAATGGCATCATCTATAGAGTTGACTGTAACGGATATAAAATTATAGGCAAGTTACCCTTGTCAAAGAACAGTTACGAAGCAACGTGACTACTAATTTACTGAAAGAAAATGGAACTACTCCATGAATTCAAAAGAAAGAAATTATTATATCTGAGAAGTGGGGTTAATACAAATACTATTTTTTTTATTTTAAAGAGAAAAACTAAAATGATACAGAATTTCAAAATGATAATAGGAAATTAACAATGATATACAATATTGTATATTGTCATCTTCAAAACAGTTGCTTAGATTTAAGAAATAGGCATGAAAAATCGATCAGACAATATAAGCACAAACCATTCTTGTCTTTGCTTTTTTTGGGGAAGTTGGATTACCAGGGATTGACCTCATGACTTCGTGCATGCCGGGCAGGACCTGGTGCTGCAGAGCTAAATCCCTGGCCCCCCCAAACCATTCTTTTCAATGAACTAATAAAAGTATAATTATCTTGTATATACACAGATACACATTTTTTTTGTTTTCCCTTTCTTCTTTTCTCCCTTCCCCATGCCAATTCTTTCCTTACACTATTTTTTAAGCTTTCTGTACTCTTACAATCATCTTATTCTCTTCTAAAATGTGTCCTTTTCTTCATGATTTAAGTGAGAACTTCCATATAGTTCTGTCATTTGTTTATAAGTAGACACCTGATTGAGATGGAGCAATTAACCTGTTTATTTTTTCCAGTTGAAACAAGTGAGAGTGGCTTTATATTACTTATTTAAATGAATTTGGGGGATGGCTGTTGTGGGGGTTGTGAGTCTATGTTAAGCTATAGGGAGGAAGCCATGTAAAAAACTGAAGCAAACAAAGAAGTGGAGTTATGTGATGGAGAGAAATTTAAGGACCATCAAAACCTTAATTCCACTCCTTAGATTGATGCTTGTCAGTTATCTTTGCTTGGGAACTGGACTATTTCAGGTAATCTTTATGCATGTGGTTATTAAGTACGTCTTTCCTAAAAGAAGTTGAAGATTTCACAGGTAAAATAGCATCTGGCAGGTATTTTAAGTCAAATTATTAGTATTTCTTAAATATGTTCTGTCTCAGATACATACCCTGTTATGGTGTTTCTCAGGTATGTAAAACATAAGTGGCACTCAAAGACCTGAACAAGAGTGGAAGGGAGCATGTCAACAGGCCAGAGCGAGGAAAGCAATATTCAGCATCTTGTCCCATTGAGAAGAAGAAATCAAGATTTGTTTAGATTTTACTTTACTCTAGTAAGAGTGCTTATCATTGAGGACTGAAAAAATAACAAACGCTAAGAAGATGGTGGAGAAAAAGTAACCTTTCTACAATATTGTTGGAGAAGTGAACTAGCACAACCAGTGTGGAAATCAATTTGGAGGATTCCTCAAAAACCTAAACACAGGAATTTCATTTTACCCAGCTACGTCTTTTCTGTGTATCTTCCTGAAATAGTAAATTCATCATATTATAGAGACAGTACATGAGTATGTTTATTAAAGCAACACAATTTTCAATAGTTTAGTAATAGAAATGGCTTGTATATCCATTAACAAATGAATGTATTAAGAAAATGTGGCCTATGTGTACAATGCAGTACTACTAAGCTGTAAAGCAAGAAAAGTGTGAAACAGTTTTTGGAAAATGAATGGATCTTTAGACCACAATGCTAACTGAAATAACTTAGTCAGGGCTGGTTAAATATTCATGGTTTCCTCTTGTGAGAAATTCAAAATATAAACAATTCAAAGAAAAAATATAATGGACATGTTATGAAACAGGGAAATAGATCATATGGACAAAAAGGGGATCTGAGCAAAGAAGCAGATTGAAGAGTTAGTTAATGGAGGAGTAAAAATATATAAGATGCTATGCATGTATGTATCAATCCCTCAAACTGAAACTAATTATTTTATGTAGCAGACACACTCATAAAATTAAATTTAAAAATATAAAGAACCATGGCAAAAATGATGAGGCAGAAGTCTTATTGTTCTGACAAAAAAGAAAATAATTTTAGGCATAAAGAAAAAGTAATTTATACTTGATTAGAAGACTATAATAGTTGAAATATTAGAAGCAACTGAGATAATTCAAGGAAAAAAAATTAAAATAAATACTATGGAACTTAGGAGAACACTATTATTAAAGAATGAATTTTAGAAATGTAAAATATAAGACATAAGTAAATATTAAAAAGGAAAAATATATGGCTGATAATTTCTAAAAACATTCAATTATGAGAATAAGTCTTTCCAATGATTTACTGGAAGTATTGAATTAGAAACTTGGAAGTATCATGTTCCTAAAAATCAACCTGATACTAATCTTAATCATTTGGTATTACAACTATTATATAAGACTTTTTTATTTTAAAGAAAAAAATAAAAATACAGTAAAGAAAAACAAAAAGCAAGAGACATACAACTACAAGAACAAAAAAACCCAAAACAATAACTATATACACTTTCAAAACAAGATGATAGGAATTTAACAATGGTTGTAATATTGCAATATTGTTATCTTCAAAAGAGTTACTTAGATCACCAGATATGGATATGCAAAATTGATCTAATCATGAGCATTAACTGTTCTTTTCCAAGAACTAATAGAATTAGTAGTATAATCATCTTAGCTACTATATATATCATATATATGTATATATATATCATATATATATCATATATATATTTCCTTTCCCTTCATTTTCTCCTTTCCCCTATCCTAATTATTTTCCCCTTTGAGCAGTTTCTCACCCTTTCACAATATCTATTGTAGATTTTGAATCTTATTTACTCTTTAAATTTCTTACACTAGTGAGACAATATGGTATTTACGTATGTGAGTCTGACTTATTTCACTTATGAGTAAGGTATCAAGTCTCATTCATTTACATATAAAAGGTTTGACACAATCCTGCTTTATAACTGAGTAATACTCCATTGTATATGTATAAGACATTTTGAGCTTGGTCACTCAGACTTTTCCTTCCCACCTACCTTGACAAACCCAATTGTCCAACCAGTGGCTACACAAAACCTTTAATTTGAGATTTTTCATGGCCACAATTTTCCAATAGAGGATTAGACTGCACTTAGTAAAATTCTGTATGATTTTTTTCAGTTTTGGCTGCTGTGGTTTGACTTGGGATGGGGCCCATGCTAACCAGCTCAAGGGACACCAACATGTCAGAGGGTCATCCAAGGTTCCCTTCCTTAGATTCCCAGGAGCTTCATTCCTGAGTAAGTTCTGTTCCAACAAGTTAGTGCTGTACTCCTTTTGCACTGATTCACCACATAAGTCTTTATGTTTCTGTCCCAGAGGTATTTGGTATAATCTTGCCTTTGATTTGTGTCATTACTTGGGAGTCTTATGAATGATATAGGGGCATAATGACAAGATTCTCTGTAACATTCTCTTTTCATTTGGATCTGAGATTTAAAATATCTCCAGTGTGTTATCCATCTTTTATGTATAAATATATTTCTGATGGCACAAAATAATTAGTGGTAAGTATTTTCAGAATTTTACTAGGGAGAACTGAAAACAGCGTTAGTCCTTGAACACAATGTCAACTGTAAAAATTTGGTCTATGAACAAAATAAGCCATTTGTGTTTTACTTTAGAACAAATGAATCCAAACACTACCAGTATTTTGGGGCAGCATCTTTTGATGGGTTTGAAAAGACTGACAATGTGTCCCAACTCTAGGCTTATTATTTATTAATAATTCCCTAGAAAATCTAAAAATATGAAATATATTTCCTCCTCATATTCAAACACAAATTAGTCCCCTTCTTGTACAGTTGCACTTACAGTGTACTCTCTCTGTTCCTGGTTTTTTCTAATATTTCTTTCTCTTTCCTCCATCATCACCTTACACACTCTTTCTCTATCACTGATAGAAACTTTAATGTGTGATAGAGAGAACTGGGCCAGAATCATTAGTCCCATTACTTAGAAACTTGTTTAAAATGTATTTGCAAAATCCACATAAGGATTTTTCAAATACTCATGAAGACAAAAGAAAAAAGAATTCAGGAATGATTTAATAAACTGCAGTTCAAGTTTTCCTTATCTCTGTGAAGTAGTGATATCATTTTAAGACCTCATGTTGTTAAAACTCAGATAAAGCAGGATGGATTAATTATTTAAATTACTTCAAATGTATACATCAATATTTATCCATTGGGTAAGACAGTATAAAAATAGGACAAAGGTTATTAGGATGTATCATTTGAAATTTTTTAATAAAATTGGTTAAAATTCATGTGGACAAATAGAGAAAAAATAAACACTTACTTGATTTCAGAGTTTACTTAAGCTTCACCTCTGGGTACATTTTGGTCTCAAGAAAAGGGATGGGCAATCTCAAAGCTCTTGGTTTAGTTATTATTATTCTAATTGAGGAGGATTCCTGGTGAACCACCAGTGGGTAGGATACTTAGCTTGGTAGTGCCTTTCTTTATAATTCAAAATCATGTCAATTCAACAGGAATCCAGAGGTTGGATTAAAATTAGGTGTGGTTTCCCTAAACACTCTTTATCTTGGCTACCAGCATGATTTACTAGAGAAAAAGAAGAACTAACCTGGTATTGTTATTAGAGAAAAGAAAGAATTCAGAGGTCCAGGGATAGTCAGGGTATAATCCTAAATATATGAAGTGAATACCTCTCCTCTTTGTCCATATCACCATATATACAGTGATAGTCATAAAGAGGTGTTCCTTTTCTGAGAATATTTGTATTTCAGGATCAAAATGTCTTAATGGGGCTTATAGGCCAAGAATCAGTGAAGAAAGCTGCATTAGAGTATTAGGTCAGTAAGTGGCTTTTGCCATAAAAGATTGACAAACTCCCAATAGTTAGAATGCTATAACAAGAAATAGTCATTACAAAAAAGAAAAAAAGAAATATTCATTTCAATGGCCCTATCAATACAGTTGTAATTAACTGATTAGTAAAAAGACAAAAAATAACATTGAAAAAGCCACAAACAGCATTTGTGCTTCTCAAGAGCCAAAAGCAATCAATCTCCCAGGAGTGAGCAGAAAGCCAAGTTTTATGCTCTTTGAGCTTTTGGTAAAAATCACAAATTTGGCATGCATGAACGACACTCTGTGTGTGTGTGTGTGTGTGTGTGTGTGTGTGTTCAGTGTGTGATGGCACACGTATTGACTGTCCAGTGTGATGACAAATTTATGCAGCAATCAGATCAACCTGGTCAGTCAGAAGCTTGATGCTTATCTGGTTCATTGGTGACCCAGCTTTTACAGTGGCCATCTCTAAGGGTCACCCAGACAGTGCAACCAACAAGAACAATCATCCTGCTGTGAAATCCAGTAATGCTTCTATTCTTTATTCAGAGTGGTTTTAGTTTGTTTTTTATTGTTTAGGTATTCTGAAGAGAACGAGACATTATGGCAGCCATTGTTAATTTTCCTACTGTCTGGTTTTGAAGGTCTGTAGTGCCTTCATTATTCTGTTCTGATCAGTTTTATACTATTTTGTTTTGTATGAATTCATTGAATGTGAAGATATAGACAACTATTTAGAAGAAAACAAGAGACATTTGTGGTAGCCAGTGATGATCCCCTGTTGTCTTGCTTTGAAATCTGTGTTGCTTACATTATTTTGCTTCTGATCTGCTTTGTTCTGTTTTGTTATGTTTAGTTTTACTCTTTTTTAAAATTAAAAAAAAAATATATTCCCACTTTGTGGAGTTGAAAGTCTAATATCACTGTGTATGGTAATTATATAATATTCGCAATTCAGAAATGCAGTTTCAAAAAGAAAAATAAAAGGGAGTGTTTTGTCCTAAGGAAGATGCTGGCTAACAGCTAAATTCTTTATAAAAATAAAGAAAGGAATTTCATGTCATGTCTCCTAGGATGAGAATCCTTGGAGAATAAGTAAAGTTAGGAAATAGAAAGAATGATTTGATGTATTGATAAAAATGTGAAGCAGGCATTTAAGCAAACATTTAGCATAGGTCAGTATTGAAAATAAGGTCTATTAAAAAAAAATGATAATCAGAGAACCTCTATATAAAGTTCTAGTGAATAGAGACCAAAGTAGAAGAAAGGCATCTGAGACATTTTCTTCCAGTTATGATGTTATGGTATTTCATATAAATTAAGTAAATTTTAAGTTAATATGTTGGTAAATAACATTTAAATTTCATCAAGTTTTACTTCATAGAACTATATTCAGAAAGTTAAAAAAAATCTCAAATTTTTATATAGCTCCAGTAGTAGCAAAGCCATGCATACTTTCTCAAAAAAAAGTCATTATATTTTCACTGTACTTTTATGTTTGTGTAAAACTATTCTCAGTCTTCAAGAAAAGTCCGCTAGAAGTTTCACAAATTGTTTTAAAAATCAACTTGGAATACATGAACTATTTTTATTCACTGTATTCAAGTTTATTGCTTCCAACTTTGAATATAAGAATAAAGCCAAAGAGACAGAACGAGTACCATCATCAATTGAGATGTTCTAGCACATTTTTGTGAGGTCACCTTTTAAATAAAACTGATTGGTATTCCATGAGTGTACACAGTGCTATGCATTCAATATAAAAGACATGCAAAAGGGACAGAATTCTCAAAGGGAGAAGGTTATCTGCACACATATTCATCACTGAAACAGCAGGAGAAGTAAAGAGTGCTGCAAATGTTACGTGTAACCCTGGACAGCTGTAACTCCAAGTGAGTCCTGTGAGGCATGCAGTCCACACAGCCATCTGTTCCTAGACATCCCTGACATTCTAGCATCAATATCTACTATCACAAGTCAATTAAGGACATTTGTTTTAAAGAGGGCATACAAAAATAGGAGACAA
>PVJX010045769.1:0-12587 GCA_004027295.1 Dolichotis patagonum | reverse complement strand
CAGACCTCTATTTATAATAAAAAGCTATAGTGATCAATATAGAATGGTATTTGAAATATTGAAGATGAATAGAACAGAAGACAAGGTTGTGACTCAACTCTGGACACACTGTTACACAACCTGTGAAAAAGGACTCAATCTCTTCACTGGGGAAAAGACAGACCAGTTAACAAATGGTGCTGAAAAAATTATCCCACATGCCAAAGTTTGAATTTCACCCCATAGATGTCACCATATACAAAAATAAAATCCAAACAAATCTAAAATCTCAATGTTAGAACAGAAACACTTAATTTGCTGGCAGACAAAATTCACAAACTCTCAGTCTTTCTGAATGAATCCCAGTTGTGCAAGAAACAGTATCAACAATCAACAAGTGGGGTAACGTTAAATTTAAAGCTTTTGGCACAACAAAGGTACCATCAACAAAGTGAAGGCACAGTCTACAGAATGGGAGAACATTTTGGTCAGCTACTCCTTAGACAAAAGGCCAACATCTAGAGCATAGAAAAAACTCAAAGTAAATTAAACACACTCAGATTTAAATAGCCAATTCTAAAATGAACAGAATCAGCTGCAAAAACACCGAGAGTCAATAAATACATGAAAAAAGTTCAACATCACTGGGGAAGGAATCTGTACACTGCCATCCTACAGAGATCACTTTAAATCCCTTTCCTCTGTTGTAGCTTCAAAGCTGCTCGGATGCATCATCATGGGACCATAAGACTCAGGAAGCCCGGCTACATCCACAACTCCCAGCTCTTACTTGGTCCTTCTCTTAACAAACAAAATCTAAGTTTTTTGGTATATTTTAAAACCTTGATTCTGGTGAATAAGAACCTTCTGTACTGAGTTTTCCCCCTCAAAAGTTCATTGACATTTTTTGACACAAGCCCCCTTTTTTGGATTTTTGAACTTCTAAAAGACCATGAAACCTATACCAGCATAGTTAGGTTGGCCTTTATTCCCAAGAGTAATTCCTCTCAAATTTGTTCTGAAATAAACCTGCACTGTTGAGGTCTTACTTGTTTGTTTTCCCTTTTTTCTAACAATTGGCCTTTCCAGAAATGGAAATTAGAGAGCATGAAGATTGTATTTCATCCAAGAAGAAATAGCTACCATCAGAGAGTCAAGCAATATCAAAGGTTAGTGAGGCTATGGAGAAAATTCACACTTCTTCATTGTTGGTGTGAATGTAAACTCATATTATCACTGTAGAAATTAGAATTGACATTTCTTAAAATCTAAAACTATAAATTGCACCTTACACAGTTATTCCCCTTTAAACTATGTTGGCACAACTGGTAAAAATTTTAAGTCAGAGATATTTATGTATCCCCATGTTTATAGCAGCACAATTCGTAATACCTAAATCACGAAAACAGTATACATGTCCAACCACAGAAGAATCGTTTAACAAATATTCAGTATTGCTACATAATGGTGTAACAGCTTAAAGAAAAAAATTTGAGACACTTGTAAGAATCTAAGTGTAAACTGAGACCACAATATTGATGGAAGTAGATCAGATGCACAAGCTTCAACATGGCATGTTTCTATTACAAGAAAAGGATAATTAGAAACACCAGTGAAAAGGAAAAATTTGTTGTTTTCTAAGTATAGCTCTGTTGACAGTTTCTAATCTATTTCACTATGTTTTGAGAGATCACTTAGTGTGATTCCCATTACTTTGGATATATTAAGGTCTTTATTGGTGCTATGGTCATGGTCTATTTTGCATAAAAAAAGAAAATAATTCCCAGAACAGTAAAATCTATGAAAGCAGAAGATGTAAGGTTTTTTCTCCTTTTAGGTAAGAGGAGTTGGATGTTAACACTACTAGGTAGACTGTCTTTCTGGGGGATACTGATGCTGATCATAGATTGACTGCATTCATGGTTATGCATCATTGTCAATGTGTTAAAAAATATTGCATTTTACATTGTAAGTTTCTAAATCATGTGGTATGCTAATTTTATTTCAATGAAGCTGTTATTTAAAAAAATTAAAGGGAAAACCACTCAAAGAATTTTTGCACATGTATAAAGACTCAACATTATGTATCTATCTATAAAATTTAATAACTCTGAAGAAGAGAAGTTCAATAAAAGCACTGGTTGAAATTTGGCTCAGTTAGTGAAGAAGTCTCATTATTGCTCAAAGTAATGTTTATGCATACTCCAATTTCTCTTCTTAGGGCTTAGATTTTAAAAGTTTAATAAAAGAAAATAATTATCACTTTCAGTGCTTGACATTACTAGCATAATGTGTTGACTGAAAATTATATGCAGTTTATTTAAATAGATGAGTGTTTTTTATAAATCAAAACGATAATTATCGCTCTCTTGCAACCAACTGTTTAAAAACTTCTCTCTCCACCAAGAAGAACTGGTCCTCAGGTTTTTCCCTGTCTGTGGCTTGCACTGCGAAGTTCACTGTGCATCCATATATGATGACTGTGGATAAATGGAGACAAGACTTGAAGAATTTTTTAGACTACCACTCTCTAAAACATAGGCCTTAAAAATGGCTGTGCACATGTTTCATCCTTTGGTTCCTCTTCAGACTTCTTTACTTATGCATTCTGAGAGGGAAACAATTACAAACAAATTATGAATTTCTGGTTTTAATGTCCTCAGTTTCCAACATCTTGAGGTGATAGTTATACCATACTAGAAAGATTAGGTAAGAAATTAGATATCTATGTGAAGAAGAGGGAAATCTAATATTATCCTCTAGTGGTACTGAACTAAACTCTCAGAACCTCAGCTGATACTCCTAAATAAAGGGATATATTCCCTTCCTTTTTTGTCTTACTACCCAGTTACATAGGATTATTTAGTAAAATTAATAGTTACTATACATTACTCAAGGCCAGGTGTAGAAAAATCTTTTGTTATTCAAATTAAATGTGTCATAAGGTTACAAGATTTGATGAAGGAAGCTAATTACAACAAACAAAATTTGTGACAGAAGCAAAAACTTTGCAGGATATAGTTGGTATTTCTCAAGTGACATGCATTGTTAAAACTCCTACAAGGAAAAACACTTGCATTGTCCATGTGCTGTGAAACTGACTAACTGTGTCCTGCCTTCTCTCTGCCCTAAGTTACTGGTTTTGTGCATACAGCTGATCCTTCCCTTCCGCTTATATCTTTGCTCATGATAACATGCTTCTTCAAAACTTCAAATGATATTTTCTCTAACCCCACTTGCCAGACCATTTTCAGAATTTATTTTATTTTCTTTCTCCATAAATTTTCCATTTCTATACAACACCTGGGTTCTTTTTTCTTCTCTAATTCACTTCTTGAGAACCTTCTTTGTTTTGTTTTGTTGCATGAAAATAATAGTCACATATTGTTTAGCAAGTTGAACTCAGGTTTTATTGAAGTCTCTCTCTTCTATTTTAGCTATCTGAATGAAATCTCTCTTATTACCATTAACGGCTACCTGCCTCTGATGTACTTTCACATACACAAAAAGTCCAGTGCATTACATTTTATTCAAATTGCAAATGTTTCTGAAAATAGAACAGTCTCTAGGCTTTCTGCTTTTCTCAAATCAACATACCGTGGTTTCATTTTGTCTCTCTCTTTTTTAAGATTTACAATGAAATACATATGAAAACTAAGGTAGAATTTTTATAGGAACACTGACATTTGAATCATACATTCCTTAAACAGAAGTACTATACATGGCTAAATCGAGAAGACAAATGTGTTATAAAGCAAGGAGGATCATCTTTCAATGATTCTAAACATGGCAGTGAAGTAAATGAAATTGTTTCACTTGTAATGTCATACACTTGAAAAGCTCTACTCTCTCTTTTCTTTCTTTCCTGTCCTGACAAACTTCTGAAAACAAAACAAGCAACATTTTATGAGAAGGAAGGTAACGGTTGCAGCGCAGGCCAGGAGGAAGCCAATCACATCCAGAGAGTGGTACTGGTACCAGGTGAGGGTCTGGGCAAGAGGCCTCAGGTGCTTGGCCCCCTTGTGGTGCATGACAAACTCGATCCAGAAGACTGCTCTGTCCAGGGGCTCCATAGGTTGATCATGGTGAATAGTTGATAACCTCATGGCATTGTCTTTATAGCTGAAGGAAAATTAAACAAGTTCAGAAATACTTAGAAATGACAGAATGAAAATTTTAGAGCTTCTAAAACTGAAAGCTGAAAAATATTTTAAATGAATAAACATAAATAGTTCAGTTGTAAAGATGAAAATCAATTTCACAGTTTAAAGACAAAATGTGAATCCTTGTCATGGTTCATCAAATAATTGTGAGCAACCTTATTATGGATTATAGTATTAACTAAAACCAGGAGTAAAATTTTATTCATAGTTTACTTATTAAAACTATAAAACTGAATGCCTTTCTTGAATGCTATACAGACTTTATTTGTCCTCTCTCTCTCTCTTGAATGCAAAGAAAAATGGCAAGTATCAAACCTTTGAAATTTAGGTTTCTTCACATTTTATTGTCATTTCCTGTGACCAAGTTTAGTGATTCCTTTCATTCCATTTACAGACTATTTCAAAATTTTACATTTGTTTAATGCTTGCACCCATTTGTTCAATAAAAACGCTGAAAACTTTCATCTTAAGCTACCACTTTGTTACTAATATGGCTTCAGTATTAAGAAAAAATTGTATTTCATTACTTTTATTTAAGACTCACTGCTACTTTCTTGGCATTCATGTAATGATTAAATTGACTCTTGTAATGACTATATATCATTTGATTAGAACTATCAGGAAGTTTTTAAAAGTTTGTACTCACAAAGGGTTGTTAATGACTTTCTTCAGTGCATGTAGCAAATCTGTTGTGGATATTGTATGGAAATCCAGTTTAACAGCTACTCCTTTAGCCTCCATGTGAGCAATGTTATCATGTTGTTCTGCAAACAGGGGAATGCCCACCATCGGGATTCCATGGTAGATTGCCTCAAAAACACCATTGGCTCCACCATGAGTTATGAAAGCTCTGGTTTTTGGATGACATGGGATGAGGTGAATGTCAGAAAAAAAATTAGGCATAAATGTTATAAATACAATGAGAAATGCACATTATGCATTACTGAAAGGAGCAATATTTTATAGAAATTCTGTTTTATTAATCTGCAATGACATTGCTTTCATTTCTCAGAAAGAAAGCACCTCACCCATTAGAAAGGAAAGTAAATGTTACCTAGCAGATCTGATGAATGTCTTTATCCATGAATAAAAGCTCATTGTGAAGGGTTCTGTGTGGATTAGAACTTGTTCTAATAAACCATATTTCAGTCACTACTCCTGACATAAAGACTGTGCAAATCAGCAAGATGGGGCAAGAAAGAGAGTGTGATATTAAATAATGATAAAATTTGAATTTTTCTCATCAAAAATACCACATCCCTCAAATAGAAATACATCATTGTAAATAAATCAATATTGATATTTTAATTATAATTTGAAAACTCTAATTTCTGTAGAATGACTTTGTTTAGTATTTCTCAAGCAACAGTTCAATTATAAACAGAGGACAGCCTTAGAATTTATTAAAACATACTTCTTCTAGAGACAAGTACATTTGAAATGAGGACCATAAGATTGATTCTAACTATACCAAAAAGCCAACTTTTATAATCCATTTTGCTTCCTCTAACACTAGAAATATGTATAGTGAAGTTTATTTTTAGTTTTGCTTTTGAGTAAACAAATGCTCCCTAGTTTGTTTCATCTTAAGTAATCATCAGCCTTACTGCTCTAGGTTTTCAGTA
Organism: Dolichotis patagonum; assembly: GCA_004027295.1. Lineage (NCBI taxonomy): Eukaryota > Metazoa > Chordata > Mammalia > Rodentia > Caviidae > Dolichotis > Dolichotis patagonum. The sequence continues at coordinate 6,820 of PVJX010045769.1, read as the reverse complement.
TTTCTTCTCCAGCATCTTACCAAGCAGGTCATTCTGGGGGATCCACTTGAACAACCGAGTGTTGGCTCCTAAGGTATCTGGTTTCTTGCTGTCAAATCTCCAAATCACCTGTTTAGGTATAGATTTCATTATACCATATATTGAATTATAAAATGTAAAGAACAGCAATTAAAGTGTTTTTCATAGAATAGATTTTTAAAATGAGGATTAGGAGACTAGATATTAACAACTACAAAAAGGCTCATACAAGGAGAGTACAATATATACTTACTTTATATTATAATGGTTTGAATGTAATGAGGATATTTCATACATAGTAATTTAGATGAATCAGATATTATGTATAAATTAAATTATTTTATAATTTGTTATGTTTTCATATGTTTTTCAGATTTCTAATCATTTGCCTCTTCATTGGAACACATGCTTATGATTCTCTCATTCTAATATTAATATTAATTGATGTTTAAAATATTACAGTTTATTCACAATCACTTGTGCCTTAGTCTATTATACAATTTACATGCATAAAATATCATTTTGATGTATAAAATATCTAATCCATATAAACAACCTTCTGTCAGATATCAACTGGTTTCCAGAAGTGCACTTAAGATGTTGTTAAAAAACATTTAGTTCAATATTATAGGAAAAACTTAATTGGCATTTTTGAAAGGAATTCCAAATATTATCACTACTCCTAGGATTAGAAAGTAAATTAAGTACAATAGTTGGTTTGCCATTCATAAGTAATGTAGCACTTCAAAAAAGGGCATAGTGTTAAATGCTTAAACTTTTTTCAACTAATTCTTTCCTTTTCATGATGCTATATAAAATTTTCACAGCAGAGATTAACATCACCTTCTGGAGCCTAAAAATTTCATTGCCCTTTTCTAATATGTGGCACTTGTTTTAGAAATTCGAAACTATTCTCCTAAACTGGAGCACCATTTACAAATATTTGAGTTCTAGTTACTGTTGGAATGTAAATGTAATTTCACATTCTTGGAAAAGTTGGCATAGGAGAGTGCAAATCTTATGCACCTGACACTAACTAAAATCTACTGTGGTTCATAGCTACTCTAGAATTGAACTCAAATTAAATGTGTGAGAAATGTATTCCCCATTATATGCTACAGAGAGGATATCTAACAAATCCCCCAGACAGGTTTCTTTTAGTTTGACACTCACTTAATTTTTGTTTTCATGATTGGGAGGACATTAAAATGACTGGACAAAATCAGAGTCCTTGCGGAGAAAGTTTTATAATACATAGGTACCACTAAAAGAGAAGAGACCATTTCCACACTATTATTAAGATCTTCCTGATTCAGATGTGGGCAGGACTCACATAGATTAAGTTTTCTTTTGTAATTAACATGTCTGAGTGGTCCAGGGATCCTCAATTCACTACTCTTGCCTTTCTATTCTAGAAAATCCTCCTTAAAGGTACAATAAAAAAGTCTATTTCAAAATTTGAATACATAAAAAAGAGATAACGTGAAAATCATAAACTATATGATTTGTCTTTTTCAACACTTGCTTCATGTCATTGTGATAGTGCATTTTTCAGTAAAATTTAACTCTTTCTATAACATTGCACATGTATACAGTGATCTCAACAATCCTATAGGAAAATAAGATCTAGTTTCTGAAATCAGATCTCTGCAGAATTTCATGATTTCCCTAGTGGATGCTGCCATCTAGTCACTTTGCCAACCTTTTGAGGAATCTGTCCCAGGGCTGAAGCAATCGCATTGGCTGTTGCTTCTGACATGTCACTGACCATGGACCCCAGGGAAAACACCACAATGCCATGTTCTCCAGAGCTCTGCACGAAGTTTTCCATTTCCTGTGAAGAAAGAATTGCCTCCATCAGAAAAAAAAGACAAGAGCACAACAAGTATTATGGAAAACAGTGTAATTAAAGAAAATGAAAACGATACAATCAAGAATGAATGTCAATTAGAGAGTCTAGTAAAAGGTTTGTAAGAAAAAGCTCTCCATCTTCAGCATTTCAGGTGTAGATAACAAGCAATAATGTTAATGATGTTTGTGGAATCAGTGCTCCAAACAATTATTTCTTGAACAACTAAAGCTTTGTATTTAATGTATATTAATAACCTTTTTTAGAAAGTCTTTATTCTCATTAAGGTTTCCATTTAATCCTATACAGAGTGAATTTATTTCTTTTCTTTTCCTGCTTAGTTTCACCACACATTCATATTATGATTGATTTATAGTTACTGAAGAATACTTTGGTGCTACAACTATAGAGGTATGATACACATATACACGGGTTATTTAATCTGAAATTACCTTATGGCTGATATAGTGTTACCGATGTCTCTTCGGTAAAACAATTGTAATAGTGTGTTAGGTACACAATTTCATTTTAAATCATTTCCTAAATTTGCATGTTAAAGTTATTTCCAAGTTTAGTTTTCATAAATAATTACTATAAAGATGAGTTTATACAACTGGATTATTTTTTCACGTATTTGGTAATGAGTATACATTTGGCCAAAGGTATCAATGATTTCAAAGTGTATCAATGTCAAAACTTGAAACAAGTTTGTTCATTTCTAGTGTGTACATGTAATGAGAGCTATTGTTAGCAATTTTCTCTTAACAGTGCTTTTCAGTGTTCTTTTATTTCTTTCTCTGCTTCTTCTATTTGCTACTACTACTAACATTGTTATATTTTAATTAGAATAACACTAAATATTCTAGGTATATTGTTCAGTACACACATCAGTAATGTTTGACTTCTGAAATTCTTGCACTTTCTAAATGAATGGCAATTAGCAGGATATTGGATTTTCTCTATACTATCATATTTAGATTTTCTATTGCTGTCGAAATGAAGAGAAAGGATTTCCTAAATAAAGGATTTCTTAAACATCACATTCCTGGAGCAATAATGATAGCTTCATTTCTTTATATATCTTGGAAGTATAATATCAATTTAAAATACATTAGACATTTGTGTCCTTTCATAAGCAATGTCACTCTTTTAAACACCAGAGTTCATGATTCACATTAACTTGATTTTCAGAGAAATCATAGGAATTATGAGTAGTTTAGCTCATATATTGTGGAATTTTCTATGTACTTTCTCTGCCAGCTCATGTTGATACCGTGATTGTATCAGAGGAGGAAACTACTCAGGTATCTTGCTGCCGTGGCATAGGATAATAAATATCTGTTTTAAGAAAATAATTCCGCCTTTTTGTATCATAAGCTGTAAAATTCTACTATATGAAAGGAAGATGGTTTTGAATCTGTGTGCAAGACAAGGTGATCTGAAGTTTCTCAGCAATTGTTGCTGTGGGTGCACAAGCTCTCTATGGCTCAGTGTTCTCCTTCATAATCTAAAATACTAATAAGGAGCTTCAGAGGATCATATAATATTTCCTTATTTTATCTTGTTCAAATTGTTGCCTGAACCAAGGTATTTACTTGTAAACAAGACTATAGAATTGCCTTTCGTTGTGTCTTTACTTGAGATTATTATTCTAAACTGTTGGAATTTCAGATCCCATTAAATGATTTTGCATGTAAAATACCACTTAGGTTCTGGGGACATAGCTCAGTGACACAGCCCCTGCCTGACAAGTGCAAGGTACTCAGTTTGATACCTGCTATGAAAATAAATAAATAAATTTCTAACCTCACAAATATTATGTAATTAGTATCAAAAAAAGTATACTAATAGCATCGATTGACTCCCACATCCCCCATTAATGCTGGACCATTGAATTAATGCCAAAGAAATTTTCTTTAACATGTTTTAAATTTTATTTCCACAAAACTAAGCATTTTGACTAGAGGAGTTGCTGTTTCATTTGGATGAATACCTTTGTCTGTATTTCTGTAATGTGTTGCCTAAACTCTTACAGCTCCCTTCTAAATGCTTCCCATTTCTACTATTGCAAATCTTAACAATCTAATCCATTGATGATATCTTCATGCATACTTTTAATAAAGGAAATCTGATTATCTTTCTCTAGCTCAGTTTTTTTCTATGTCACCAATGGTTTCATTAAATATTTTTCACTTTATTATCTGATTCTAAGTTAGCTACCTAGCAAATCAAGCATCTTGATGATATAAGCTTGCAGCTCTTGAGATGTCTTCATTACTTTAACAGCTGCTCTGTTTTGTATCTTTGGTGACTTCTCATCACTTGACCTATTCCCGTACCTTGTTGACTTTTTATTATTTTCAGTTTTCACGGCATAGATTACAATCATCACAACTGAAAGTTTTCTTAGTATTAGAGTGCTTCTCTTTAAATTATACTTTATATACTTGTTATTACTTATTTATTTATGATATATTTTTCCATGTAATATGCAAGATTGGGTTAGGGATATACTGTCAGTATTGTGTCTGTGCTTATCAAACATTTTCTGATGGTGAGCCCTATCTAACTTATAGATTTTGAATGAAGAAAAGAACTGATAATGTGAACAATGAAGATCATAATTTAATGGGATTCTTTTCTGAATCCCTCCAAGCCATCCCATGTTCTTTTTGTAAAGGTAATGAAGTTCAGATGCCTATGATGAAATCAAAATAAAATTTTATGAACAAAGTATTTCTATGCAATCTCAAATCTGCTATGTTTCTCAGGCTTGCTTGAACTGGTGGTTATCTTGCTTCTGTCTCTGGAGTTCTAGGGTTACAGGCATGCCATACCATGTCCACCTGTGTACGAATTTCTATTCAGCAAGTCACTTTTGCACTTTCTCATATATTTCTCACAGGGAATAAATATTCTCAATGAATAATGCAGAACATTCCCACTGAAAATTAAAATAAAAACTAAGATATATATATTTACCTTAGGTAGAGGTTTGGCAGGTTTGCAATGGAATCTTCCAACAAAATCAAAGTTTGGAGGGTAGGGAGTGGAAATTTGAAGTCCCTATAGCTTCGAATAAGCCACATATCTGCTTTCTGCATTTGCTCATATAATGTAGTGGATTTTCCTGTGTTGGAAAGAAGAAAAAAGTAGAAAACATTGTGCAATATTAATAAAGAAAGTACAATTATATATGAATCATAAAATTTTCATGTTTTATGTATAGCTCAATGGTGTGTTGGAGAAACAGAGTATGAAGAATATTTCTGTAATATTTCCACATTGTATTCTCAATCGTAAGCATTAATTACAGTATTATATAATAAAGCAAGCATTCTTCTCTAATGCTACCACACAATAGATAAAAATATCCACCGTTGTTCTAAAATCAAGTAATCTTCCCCCAACCATGAAACAAGTTTTTAAGAGATTCTGCATTGACTGAGTTGTAACATGATCCAAATGAGCCGTGACTGCTTTAACGCTATGGCTGCAATTGATGTTCATGCCACTGCTTTCAGTTTACACTAGGAATGTAATAGTATGTATGTTTCATTTACAAGCTTTTGCACACATCCTGGGAAAATTTGAAGAAATGATAGAGACAGATATTAGTACTTATACTTGATATTGTGCCATTATTTTTTCAAGAGAAAAACATGCTGAATAATATTACTTGAATGTGCATATTTCTACAGATTTCAAACCTCTAAATTGGTTTATTGATAAGGACCTATAATAGCATGTGGAATCATTACAATATCCAAGTTATATTTTTTGACCATTGAATAAAAAATATTTTACAAAATTCAGGCATCTTTTAGATAGTACAGAAAAAATGGCAATTTTCAGCAAGGAAACTGATTTTACTCATGAGAAATAAGTTTTCTCAATGCTACTGACTATTTTGTTAGAAATATGAAACTCAATCTCCTTGTCTTCATTAAAAAATATATTACAGAGATGCCTAATTACTTTTGTTTTTAAATGAAAATAAAGTCGATATTGAATTGCAAAGTTAAAGCCTGAAATATTCCTTTGGAATTGTGTGAGCTTCCAATATGATCTATCAGTAATGAGCCACTGGTTTACTACGATCTCATAATGTGAATGTTTCTACTGTATCTGTGTGAGTGACAGATAATTTTAGTTTGTGGTTCACCATTTTCTTACACTAAGTGAATTCTTCTTATTGTATATTAATTCAAACTGACTTCCAAAGGCATAAGATATTAATGACATTCCTCTGCTAATTAAAATCATGACTTACCTAAAATTTCACTGTAAAGTTTGTTCCAGTTTTTCTGGTTAAACATTTCAAACCAAAAGTCAAAATAAAGCACACATATCATGTTTTTGACCCTTTCCGTAAAAGTCATTTCATCACTTAAGCGTGACATCATGACAGGTACATAAGAAGGAGGAAATGGAAGCCCTCCAGCACCTTTTTGCAGTTGGAAGCCAGCGCGACCCCGAAGACTGTACACAAAAGGTAATTTCAATAGCTCAGCCACCAGGTCACCTCATGGAGCAATGGGATCTGCAAGGAGGACATCAAATTTTGATTCCTGCAGTTTTGTCACAAGGTTTTTATTGGAAACTATATCTTTACAAACTTTCTCCCAAATAGTAGAGTATTCCTTGAGAATCTCTTCTGCCACTGGAAAAATATGACAAACAGGTATTTATTGAACCAATATTCATCCACTTGTAATGAATTGATTATAAAATTCTTCCATTTGATCTCTATTGATAGATGTAGTAACTGCTTCAAATTTAATCCCAGATGATGCGTTACCACCAACAAAAATGAAGCTTGAAGGTATCAGAACTGTCACCTCATGTCCCCTCTGGATCAGTTCCTCTACTATGATCTTCATATTCATCCAGTGGCTGTATTCCATCGGCCATACCAAAACATTTCCACAGCTCCCAAAGCTAAAATAACAG
>PVJX010045768.1:0-12556 GCA_004027295.1 Dolichotis patagonum | reverse complement strand
TATGTTTAAGTGTGTAAGATAGATGACCACATTACTGTTTTTGTTAGATTGTTGAGCAGAACTGTTAATAGTCTCACTGTTTGAATGTCTACTTTGTGTGCTTTAATTTTGTAACTTGAACAACTATTTCCAATGATGACAGTATGTAACCTATCAAGTGGCGATTTCTTAGTGTTTTTGTTTTTGTTTTGTTGTTGTTCTTGTGGTTCTTTTATTTTTTGCCTTTGGAATTCTGTATTGTTGCTACCCTTTTTCTGTTTTGTTTGGTTGTTTTCTTTTTTGTTTTTTCTCTTTAAATTAAAAAAAAAAAGAAGTCAGCAAGGAGATCACTGTTGGGATTGGTGATGGCTGGAAGTAGGCAGATGTGGGCCTTCTGGTATACTGATAATTTTGCCATGCTCTGGCTGCTGGTTACACAGGTATATTCACTTTGAGAAAATTCACCAGGTATGATTTGTACATTTTTCTGTATTATGCAATGCATAAAATAACAAGGGAATGGGGACTCTTTGCTGTTGAATTTTAGATGATTCTGTAAAGAACCAATGTCTGACTTTAGTAATAGACATTAAGGATATCAGAAACAAGTGTGGAGTAGTGAGTTTCTTTAACTCTTCGTGGGGTTCCCTTTGCTGTTGCAAGTTTCCATCTCAGGTCTTTACACTCGGCTGGACTTTGCTGGTCGAGCTCTGTTTGTCCAGTAATGTTTCCCGCAGACTAAGGGCTTCCTGTCTTTCAGCTGCTTTCACCTACTGTCTCTGATGCTGATGAGAGTTCCCTATGGAGGTCTTTTGGGTTTCTTTCTGATTGTTATAGTGGCTCTTGGAGCCTCTGAATTTGTAGCCACTTCTCAAGATTGACCGTCAAAGAAAGTAGCCACCTGTCCTCTGAAAAGCATCTGTCTTTTCTCCATGGGCTGTTTTTTCAGTCTCCTTTGAAATACTTTCTTGTGCAGTATATTGGTCACAATAATTGTGATTAGGTTTATGGGTTTTTTTTTCTCTCTTTATTTTTGTATGTTTGTAGTTCATGATGATTACATTGTTTGTGGGGAATTCGTACATTTACATAACACATTTTAATTTTCATTCCCTTCCCTTTTCTCCTACTTTTTGCCATTTCCGGATTTCCTTCTCATTTGAGAAAGATCTCCCTTCTTCCTATTATCTATCTTTTATTTTGCTCTTTATTTATATTTTGGATTTTTCACATAAGAGAAATCATGTGATATTTAAGCTTGTGTCTGATTTATTTCACTTAACATTATGGTCACAAGATAAAACACTTTTTTATAATTTTAAATGGTGATACATCTTTGACTGTAAAGTTATGTCAGTGAGCAGCTGAATAAAACCAAACTAAACTGAGATTCATTAGTACAGCTAGGTGTAGATAATTTGTGTGTTTTAATTTTATTTATTTATTTATTTTTTTGGTATGGGGATTGAACTCATGACCTCATGTTTGCCAGGAAGGCACTTATGCTGCTAAGCTAAATCCCCAGCTCATTTTATTACCAAAAACAAAACCAGATCACATTTAAGAACTTTAAAAGTTTATTATGCATACAAAAGAATAGTTCTGTACAAGTAATAAGAAGCAATCTGGGAAGGTCAGACACACTAGCTGACAGACCTAACCCAAATTAAGAGTTCACGTTATTCCCTCAGGGAAACAACAGTTCTGCGGTGATACTTCCATACTTTCGTAAATGTTTGAAATTTTTAGAATTGAAATAATATAACACTTAAGACAGTAGCTAAACAAAACTTAAGCAGAAAGTAACTAAGCAGGGAAACAGATTTCTCTGAGATCTTTCTATTCTGAATATGCTAGAATCTCAAAAACCCATCATGAATCCCTTCACTATCAGTTCATTTTTTTTAGTGGGGGAGTACCAGGGTTCAAATTTATGACCTTCTGCTTGCCAGGCAGGAGCTTGTGCTGCTGAGCTAAATTCCCAGCCCCCTCTACTGTCAGTTCAAAACAAAACAGTGCTGGGGGATCCCCACTCTGAAGCCTCCACAGATAACAATACACAGAGCACTTCGGTTATGTGATAAGGACTTGGAAGTAAAGGTCACTTTTTAACAGATCTCCAGCAAATACTTCAAATAAAACAAGGTATTCATGTTTTTTAAATAGGGCCTCACATACAATTTGAACAACTACCACTTATCTCTGGCATTCTCTTGGCAGTGTCAAGTATCTGCATAAGTTCTAAAGGGGCTGGGGCATCTCATGGTACCTCTATGATCCAGGCACTTGTACCCACATGATTAGGTTTATAAATTTTTTTTTCCTTACAGTGCTAAGAATGGAAGCCAGGGCTTTGAACATGCTAGGCAAGTAATCTACCACTGAGTCACATCCCCAACCTGGAATAATAAATACTTAATATTCATGAAGTACTCACTACCTATAAGCTTTAGACTGCACAATTTTCAGGCACTATTTCATTTACAACTCACAACAACTGTGTTGTAGGGGGAAAAAATTGAGACGGAGAAATGTTAGGTGATATACTCACGCTTAAGGGGATAAAAGCAGGATACGAACCTGATTCCTAAGCCTGTTCTCTAACCACTAAGCACATATACTCAAATGAGTTTTCTGGGCCAGACTGGTTTTCTCTGCTTCTTATATCTGAAAATAATATAGTGAAAAAAATCATATGATGAAGATTTAGAGTGTAATCTTTTAGAGCTCAAGAGTTTCTTCTCCTGCCCCCAGTTTACAAATTCATGAAAAATGCCCCAAAGTAGTTTATGGGACAGAGCACAAAGGACAGGCATGCAGGCTGAACCAAACTTGGACCTAAGTCCAGGCTCCACTGCTTACTTGGGAAATACCTTCATACATGATACCTAGCCTCTGTGAATTTGTCTCCCTGTCTATAAAATAGACATAATAAAAATATCTACTTTGTGGCTAGGGATATGGTAGAGCACTTATCTACTATGTACAAGGCCCTGGGATCTATCTCTAGCATTGGAAAAAAAATTTTTTTAATTAAGAAAAATAAAAAAATTTCATCATCAAAGAGTTGCAAAAACTGTATGTGTGAGTAAAGTGCCTGATTCTGGCTCAGCCACATGCTACATAATCCGTAAATGTTGGTTACCTCAAGGTGGCCTGTCCAAGAAGCTGATTTGTAGCTGCGCATGGTAGAGCACACCTGTAATTCTAGCACTCGGGAGGCTGAGGTGGAAGGATCACCATGCATTCAAGGCCAGCCTGAACTGCATATGGAGACCCTGTCCAAAAAAAAAAAAAAAAAAAAAAAAAAGAAATGAAAAAGAAAAGCTAATTAGTGGCACCGGCACCATTAGAGTTGAAACAGCCTCTGATGGCCAGTTCACAATTCTTTCCTTAGAAGCACACTAGGCTTTTCAATCACTTTTTCACATTTTGTTGTCAACTTCAGTATAAAAGCAACCCTAAGGGGTCTTAATAAGTATTTGTGGATTTAAGCAACCATGGAACAGAAACTCTGCCAAATATATCACTTTAAATGGCTGGCCTGAAATTCTTCCCTTTGTCAACAATGCCTGAAATTCAAGCTTCCTGTTAGAGAATGCTGATACTCCTGGGAATAGCTGTGAGTTAAAAGGCAGGCATTCTTTGGTGGTGTAATTCATTTTCACTTCATTCACTCAGCTTGCGGAGACCTCTACCACCTTCCAAATGAGATCCAGCTCCAAAGGAGAGCGCATTTTGATGCAGTGAGGATGTGAGGTGGATGGGGGAGAGACAAAGAAAAGTCATTTTGGAGAAAGGGCATTCATTTTATTCATTCATAAAAGTTGAGTAGGCACTTAAAAGGTACCAAGTGCTATTCTTATCACTGGAGAATCAGCTACTTTCGGTGAAATACACTACATTTGTAAGTGAAGGATGAGAGTAATTTCAGAAATAAGTAACACACATACTCCAGTGACATGCTGCTGTCAGTAAGGACAGAACACAGGCAGTTCAAGAAATGTCTGCGGAGGTAGCATCTGACTTGAAACAAGCAGGGATCAGGCATGTGGAGGCCCTGAGACAAAAATAAGTTTAGTATGTATGGGGCAGCAAGGGGCCCCTGCAGCTGGAGCACAGTCATCAGAGCTTGAGAGGGAGGTGAGGGAAAGAGCATATGGAGTCTCATAGACCGTGGTTAACAATGGAGAAGACTGAATATTCTGAGCAGACTTGATTTATGTTTCAGAAATACGACTGCAGGATGCAGAATAGGAGTTTTAGGGAGCACAGTGGAAGAAGACCAGTTAAGAGACCTCCATACTCATCTAGGCAAGAGGCGATGATAGCTGGAATAGGGAGGTAATAGAGGAGGCAGTGAGAAATGGTCAGATTCAGGATTTGTTTTGGAGGCATCATCTCTTAGACAATTGAATGTGGGTGTGTGGGGGGAGGATGTTTTGGTGTGGTGGTGCATGTCTGTAATCCTAGCACTTGAGAGGTTGAGACAGGAAGATCACCATGAGTTAGAGCCCAGCCTGGGCTACATAAGAGAGTTCAAGGCAATTCCATACTACCTGGTAAGATTCTGTCTCAATAAAGGAATAGAAAGAAAGAAAGAAAGAAAGAAAGAAAGAAAGAAAGAAAGAAAGAAAGAAAGAAAGAAGAAAGAAAGAAAAGAAAGAAAGAGAGGATGTCTTCTTGAGTTTTAGCATGAATAACTGTGTAAACAATGATTCTTTTAATCAATATAGGAAGAAATGAGGAGGGGGGCGAGTTCAAGGGGGCCAAGAAATTAAAGGATTTTTTTGTGGACGTGCTAAATTTATGTGGGGTGAAGGTGGGCACTATAAAGAGGACTGAGTGTGAAGAAGATGCAGGTAGGAGACAAAAGCTGAAAAGGCACTCCCTTCCTCCTGAAAACAGGAAAAAAAAAAGACAAGTAAAGGTTGGGGCTGGGGCTTTAGCTCAGTGGCATAAACTGCCTTGCAAGCACACGGTCATGAGTTTGATCCCCGATACCCATAAAAAAAATTTTTTTTAAAAAGGAAAGAAAAGTAAAGGCAACTGACCTTTGTATGACGTTTCAAAGCTTTAAAGTATATTTCTCTTACAGGATCTCATTTAATCTTCATATGCCCCAGGGAGGTGATAGCACTAATAGCCTCTGATTAATGACCAAGGACCCTGAGGCCCAGAGCAGAGCAATAACTTGCACCAACTAGGCTACTATTAGGTAATACAATTTGCTTAATGCTGACCTTGCTCAGGGTCTTCAATGACAGTGCTCCTGTCCTGGCCACTGTTCTCCAGATAAGAGAGAACAAAAGATATGTGATTTCTTCCTTGCTGTGGTAAGGTGCTCAGGTCAGGCCTCCAGGGAACAGACTAATTTCATCTAAGAACAGAGGAGGAAGTTAGAATTGCCCCTTCCCATGGTTGGTTTCCGGAGAGTCCAGCCACCACCAAATTAATATAATTTGGAGATTGCTGTGGTTTGGTTTCTGTTTTTGAACTTTTAACATTGCACATTTTTTCATGATTGCCCTCTTGATTGATGGAGAACAGGGACTTCTTAGCTCACTGCCACCCACACAGCTGTGAAGGAAGCCAGCTGCCCTCTTGCTTTTCAGAGAACACCCCTTCTTCCTCTTCTCTCTCTCTCTCTCTCTTTCTCCCTGTCTCTCTCCCTGCCTCTCTCTTTCTCATTTCAGGAAAAGGGCTCCTTTCAGGCTGCAGTTAGTGGATCAGAGTGTGTGTGGGAGGCTTTGCAAAGACATATGATGTGGTTGTAGGAACCAGGCAGATGGGAGGAATTAAGTCACCCCCTTCCTCTTTATTTCCTTGCCCAACCTAGAAGTCACTGGGGTGGTTTGCTTATAAAAAGTGCTAGTTTTATTTTTCTACCCCTCTGCTTTTGACAGTAAATTGATTGACTTCAAAGAGAGTGCAACAGAAGGAAGAAGCTACCAGCTGGCTCTTCCTTCATGCCTCTAGTGAGTGGGCTAAGGATGGCTGTGAAAACCATGCACACATCCACGGGTCTCTAGGAAGGCCTGGCTTCTGTTTTCCTTGTGCTCCTTGATGTGTTGGGGCTTTGGAAAACACCATGCTTGGTAAAGGGGGCCAGATCAGGTGCATTTAAGAAGCAAGTGCTTGCCTGAGAAATCTGACCTAAGCTCAATTCTAGAGGTAGGCATCCTTCTCCAGATGTGTCCTTTGACACCTTCTAGGGAATGTCTACCACCCATTTCCAATCTCAACTGGACTGGTCACTCTTCCTCTTATTCCCACATCATCCATTCCTGGATAGTGCAAGGAAGATTGGTGCTGTTCACACAGCAGCTTTGGTGTTCCTCACCTATCACTTCAATCCCACTGTGTGCTGTCATTGTCTGCCTGCTCATTCATTTCTCCTGTCATGCATTCTTGGAGGTCATGGACCACATCTTTTTGCTGCTCTGCATTCCCACATCCAATCTAGTCTGTAAGACATGATAGGTGTTCACTAAATCTTTGTTGTATGCATGAATGAACAGACAATTGAATAACTGAATGAATACATGAATAAATTAATGAATGAAAAGACTGGCTAAGAATTCAGTTTCTGGATCAGACAGGCCTGTGTTCAAATCTTAACCATGCCATTTGCTAGTTATTTAATAATGTTGGACAAATTACCTAATCTCTCCAAGCCTTAGTTTTTTGTTTTTATTTTTTAACTAGGGTTTTTGTGGAGATTACAGTGTGCCATAGAGCCTGATGAAGTAAATACTCAATACATAATAGCTATTACTAACTAGCTATTATTAACAAGCTCTGATACCTAATCCTGTGCCAATTTTTACTCTCATGGGTCTTGTTCTCATACCTCTATTTCTAGATTCATTGCTCAGTTGAGTCCTTTCTAGACTTAAGACTTGACCTGCTGGGCTGTCCCAGTGGGCACAAGCTGGGGTCAGGATATGTAAGTGAGCATAACATGAGCTTTTCTGACAAGGGGAAATTGTGACAGGGCCCTGCCTAAACAGGTCAGCTGCCACCCCCATTGTCTCAGGCCTTCTCTGCTGGCAGTGACTTCGGGAAAATAGGAACAGTGCTGCATTTAAGGTACCCAGATGACAGACCCATCAAATATGTGACCTTTTCCTGGGAAGCCTGGTTTCCATGGTGAGCAAGGCTTTACGCTCTTTATCAAGCCACGCTCTGTGACTCTCAGTCTGCCCTGGAATGTGATGGCAATGGCCCCAGCAGCTGGGTGGGGACATCTGCCCATGGGCTGCCCCTTTTAACATATCCAGGATGGAGGAGGGGTTGAGATAGCCCCATAGGCTGTCTGATGCCATACTAGCCCTCCGACTAGAAAGGAGTTGCACAGAGGCCTGACACTGTTCACTTCACTCCTATCAAATATGCATGTGCATGCACGTGTGTGCACACACACACACACACACATTTAATGGCTTGTGGCCAATTAGCTTCCAGTCTGGGTAGAAAGAAAGGGTCTCTTTCTGTGCACCCTCATCTTAGGCAGAGGCCCTTGTTCCCCTCTACCTCATCTTTGGCAGCCAGGGCTGGGACAGAGTGCTTGTCTCCTGGACTTTGGCAGAGCATTTATTGAGCTCAGCCTCTGCAGCTACCAGAACAGGAGCTGAATGCCCAGTGCTTCTGCCAAAGCTTGCTAACTTCTTTCTTCTTCCTTTGAGCTATGCAAACGGAGGCTGCTGAGGAATGTAGCAACTACCCTCCCTGCCTCCCTCCTCCTTCCAGGGCTTGTACTCCCTCAACCCCCAGGCTGGAGTCACATCAGAAAAATGCAGGGGAAGAAAGAAATCCCCCAATGTGTCATGATATTACATTTCCGCCTGGTGTTCAGAAACAAGAAATCTGCTCCCTCCACCCCGAGGGTGTCGGGGGTGGCAGCAGTAGTGTGGTCATAGCCAGAACTTTGTGAGTATCACCTCCATACCTCCCTGGGGCAGATCACCTGCTCCCTTGGGATTATGTTTCCTCATTAATAAGTGGAGGTGAATTATAGTGACTCAGACTGCAGAGGCACTGAAAACTAACTGGGAGCATAAAGAGCACTGATATTCCTGGAAGTGCCAAGGAGTGCTACCTTGCTCATTCATTCATTCATTCATTCATTTATGTGGCACTGGGGATTGAATCCAAGGCCAGCATATATATATATATATATATTTTTTTTTTAATTTGAAGCAAGGTCTTGCTAAATCATATTGTCCAAGTTGGACTTGAACTTGTGCTTTTCCTGCATCAGCCTCCCAGCGGGCTGGAATTACAGGCATAGGCCACTACACCCAGGTCACATCACAACTAAAAGTTGGTAATTACTGGACTAGTTCACTGTTCACATGCAGTTATTTAACAAGTGGCCACTGATTCCTGCCTTGTTATAGGGGTAAGAACACTATCTTGAACAAGATCCAGGCTCTGTCCTTTTAAAAGGAAAGACAGAAAAAAGTCACAGCAATCAAATGTCAAAAGAGTTGTGATGGGTAGTAGAAGGTTTTAGATCCAGAGGCCAGAGAGGTCAGTTTTCTGAGGAAGTGAAATTCAACCTGAGATTTGACTATCAGCTGAGTTCCAAGTGAAGAAGTCAGAAGTAGTCTACATGCTGGGGATTTGGCTCAGTGGCTTAAGTGCCTGCCTGGCAAGTGCAAGGTCGTGAGTTCGATCCCCAGTGCCAAAAAAAAAAAAAAAAAAAAAAAAGAAGTAGTCTACACTGAGGGAACTGCCAGAGTCAGAGAAAGGATGATGTGAATGAGGAACAACAGGCTTGATGTGACTGGTGTGACTAGTGTAAACATCTGGGTGAGGGTCAGCAGAAGAAGATGCAAAAGGAGGCTGGGCCAGAACATGCAAAGCCCTCATGACTGTGCCAGAGTTTGAATGGATGGTAAGTGTGATGGGCAGCCAGCCCAGAGTGAGCATGGGGAGGAGGTGGCATGATCACATCTACTTTTAGGTAGCTGATTCAGACTGGAGAATGGACTGGAGGAGTAGCCATAGCAGTGGAGAAGGGAAGCACACAAATTCAAGAGCTAATGTGCAAGATGAGAGAAAGGAGAATGAGTCAAGAATGACCCTAAGTTTTAGGCTTGCATGCCTGGGTGGAACGTGATGCCATCCACAGAGGTGGCCACATGGGAGCAAGAGAAGCTGTGTGAGACTGAAAATAGCAGGCCAGTTTTGGTCTGAAGAGATGACCACCATGCCACTGGGGATGTCAGGATACTACATATAAGAGCTAAGTCTGGGCTCTGGACTGGAGAGGTGTCACTGGCTTGCGGAGGATAAGGAAGGAAATAGTTATAATATTATTGGCTGCTGTAAAAGAAAGTTCTTAGCTTCAGTGGCCTTTCTCACTCAGGTAAAGTCCAAAAAGATGCTCCTAATAAGTGAGAGGCTTTTTTCCAAATAGTTGCTCAGGGACTCAAGTCTTTTTTTAGCTATGTCTCTTTCAACTTTAATATAAAATTTTCAAGGTCACTGTGATGGGGAAAGGGCACAGAGGGTGACACCTATAGGTGATTCTCAATTCTGTCCCCAGTCTACTGAAAATGTTACCATGGAGTCACACCTAACTACAAGAAAAGTTGAAAAATGCGGTGTAGCTTAGTGTCCATGAGGACGAGGAATGAGTTTGACAACACGCTAGCCCACTTCTGGCACAAGAAGGCACAAAAGTGGAAGAAGATCCATTTATTCCCATTCTTAGGTGCTTACATACACAAGGCAAAAGGAAGGGAAGATAAACCGCCTTTTCCCTTTTTTCATTCATTCTTTTTTTTTTTTTTTTTTTGGTATGATCTAGCACTTGCTAGGCAGGCACTTAATTTCCCCTTGTTTTTCCTCCCTTCTTAGAGACCAACTGGAAAGGAAAGGGCCCCAAGCCATTTTTGTGCCTTCTGTAAGTTGAGCAGATCTTTTGGAGGTGATTCAGAAGTAGTTAATCACATTCACTGACACTAGTCACCTCTGCTCTTGCCTGAGACTGGCTGCCATTCACCATCTCTTTGCTTCCCTTTTTCTAACTGTGTATCTACTACGTGTTGGGTGCAACATCTAGTACTACAAATGCTGCAAAGAACAAGTCAGAGGTCCCTATCCTATTGTTTATTGTCTGACTCACTTGGATGTAAATTTCAAAATTAGAGTTAAGTTTCAAAAATAGAGTCTATCAAAAAAAAAAAATAGAGTCTATCTCTTATCTCGCCTACCATTGTATCCCTAGCACTCAGATCAACTAGAACAAAGGAGGACCTGTAGGGGGAGGGATTGTCAGATAAATGGTTGAATGAAGGCCCTTGGAGGATTATGCATCTGTCATGAGTGGTATGAAAGGGAAGGAACACAGTAGGAGGAGAATACCCTTAGGCATGGTGACCTCATCTAGATCAGAAGGTCAAGAGGTCTTCCTAGGGGAGAGTTTTGTTTTCATTTTTGGGGTGTGTGTATGTGTATGCTACTGGGAACTGAACCCAGGATCTTCACATTGATCTGTTATCTCCAGTTCTTTTTTTTTTTTTTTTTTTTTGCTTTTCATTTTATTGGTACATTTTAGATATGCATAGCAATAACATTCATCATATGGAATTTGTACCTGTACATGATATATCTTGTTTCTTCTTTTTTCTCATTCCCCTTCCTTCAACCTCTCCTCTCCTCTTTATTACAAAAACTTTATTACCAGTTTCTCCTATTTTTTCTGGTCCCTGCTTTTCTTTTCCATCTCCCCTTCCTTGTTCCCCTTTTCATTTGAACATTTTCTTCCTATTTCCCAATACCTATTATACATTTAGGTCCTTATACTTTCAGTATCCAACACCCGAGAAACCATGCTATATTAAAACATACATTTATTTCACCTAAGAGTATAAACCCAGTGCCTTGCACAGAGCTACATCCCCAGCCTTTTTAAAAATTATTTTTTAAATTTAGAGACAAAGTCTTACTGAGTCTCCAAGTTGCCTGTGCTAGGCTTAAATTTGTGATCTTCCTGTTTCAACCTCCCAATAACAAATGTGTGCCACCACAACTGACTGGGAAGAAATTTTTACTCTCAGAGTTATAGAATAAGGCAGAGAGAAGAGTATACATGAAGGCCAGGTATAAAAAAAATGAAAGGATGAGCAAAGGATGTTCATTGTGGCTGGAACTTAGGGGCTAGCAAGAGTAATGCAAGAGGAGACGTGAAGGGCAGGCAGGTACCAGACTACATGGTCTGACTAGTAGTACCTCTTAAACTTCTGTAGATCATCTTGAAAATGCATTGCTCAGTAGCTTCTTTGACATACAGCCATTATATTTCACATTATTGTTCAAAGAGGATTTTAAAAAATTTTACTAGTGATTCTTGTCTCATACCTAAATACCGTTCAAACGAAATTATAGGACCCAGGAACTCAAAATTAAAAGGGTCCCATCTGGGCCGGGGATTTAGCTCAGTGGCTTAAGTGCCTGCCCGGCAAGTGTGAGGTCGTGAGTTCGATCCCCGGTACAAAAAAAAAAAAAAAAAAGGGTCCCATCTGCCTGACTGTACTTCTTAAGCAGAGAGTAGTTTTCCTTTTTAGCAAAACATACACTGAGACATTCCTTCTTGCTCAAGTGAATGGGAAAATGAACCACTGACTCAATTTACATATGGCCTCATTTAATTATCACAACAGGCCTGGAGGTTGGCATTACTATCTCCATTGTGTAGGTGAAGAAACTGAGTGTTGGAAGAAATAAGAATCTGCAGTTAGGTTCAAGTGGAGTGCATCTCTTTACATTAGAGATTTTGAGGGTGATGCTCTTCTTATGGAAAAATAACAACTTGGAACTGCTCTGCTAGGGTGCAGATTGGTAGAGTATGAGACCAGAATTGCACAAGTGTCAAAGGTCACATGAGGTGAGATGAAAAGTAGTCAGGAAGTGTTTACTGGGGCCTTCTGGTGTGCTGACACAGCATTCCAGAGGAGCAAAATAAGGTCCCTGCATTTAAGGTGCTCACAGCCTATGGAGTAGGAAGACACACAAGTGAGAGATCAGTAGTTTTATTGCAGAGTGAAAGCTGTTTCACAGTGGCATGGACTGAGAATTAGGAGAGCATAGAAACAATAGTGAAGCTTTGTGCGTGTACCATGCTGAGTGGAAGCATGAAGGATGCACAAAAACCAGCAATCTAGATATTGACCCAATCTCTGTTCTCTTAATGTAATCATTCCACTAACACCTATAAATTGCTAATCATGTGCCAAGCACTAGAGAAAAAGTAATGAAAAAATAGACAGTACCCTGCCTTAGTCTACTAGAGTAGATAACCACTTAATAAATGACTGCAGAGACCTACAAAAACAAATAGAACCTCTCTGGAAGAATAGAAAAGTGATAAACCAGATGTAAGTGGCACACACTGAAATTCTAATGTTGAGAGAGGCTGAAGCAGAAGAATCTCAAGTTCAAGTTGTACCCGGAAAATTAAAAAGAAAAAAAAAAGACAGGGGGATGTGGGGCTGAGGATTTAGCTCAGTGGTAGAACACTTGTCTAACAAGCTGGAAGCCCTGGGTTCGATCCTTAGCACAAAAA
>PVJX010045767.1:0-12587 GCA_004027295.1 Dolichotis patagonum | reverse complement strand
GATGGGTGGATGGATGGATGGGTGGATGGGTTGATGGATGGATGGGTGGATGGATGGATGGGTGGGTGGATGGATGGATGGATGGATGGACAGATGGCTGGCTGGCTGGCTGGATGGATGGATGGATGGCTGTCTGGCTGTCTGGCTGGATGGATGGATGGAACACACACACACACACACAGTACATCACTGTATAGGGTGGACCTTAATTTCACCTTGAGTCACCGTAGCCTTGTGGAGAGGCCAGGAGTGGTGCCGGCCCGGACCTGGGTTGCGGTGAAGGTGGCAGTGCAGCGCAGCTGGAGCCTCTCTCCAGTCTTGGTGTGCTTGAGGTGGGGACGGAGCAGCGGGACCTCCTCGTCTCCACTGCCTGCTGTGACCTCTCTGGGTCCCTCGGAGGATGAAGTGAGGGGACACTGGGACATTCTTAGCTCAGTGCCTGCCCGGTTAAACTCCGGGGCTCCCTCAGCGGCCGGGACAGTTACCCGCTCAGCCAGCGGATGGAGGAATGGCTTGTCTCACCCCTGAGATGCCATCGTGACCTTTCTGTGTTCCAGGGCCCGGTGGGGATGCCTGGAGATCTAGGGCCCCCGGGAGACCCTGGACCTCCAGTGAGTGTCACCCTCTCCCCAAGCCCAGCATGTTCCCTAATTCTGTCCCCATCCTGCCCCCCAGCAAGCCACAGACCAGGGCGCGGGTGGGGGAGCACATAATGTCACTTTCTCCAAGCTGCGCCCCGAATCCCCATGGACCCCCAAGAGCTCTCTGTGATCCCTGTCTCCTCTGCCCCCGCAGGGTACAGATGGCTCTCCGGGGGCGAAGGGAGACCCTGGTGACGCTGGGGCCCCGGTGAGTGGGGGGACGGGGATGTGGTACGGAGGGGGGTGTGGATGGTGGGTGAACTGGGAGCAGAGGGGTGGGTTTGTGGGCGCTCGGGGCCCGTACGTATGCTCCTGCTTCGCCTCTCTGGGGTCCCCCTGAATAAGGGCAGCTTGGGGGTGCTCAGGAGATGGGGTGCAGGGTGGAGGCTGTCTTCTGATCACAGGCATCCCCTGGCCAGCAACATTTTGCCCTGCTCCCCACAGGGGCCGCCTGGTGCTTCTGGGGAACCTGGTGCCCCGGGACCCCCTGGCAAGAGGGTGAGTGACCACCCATCCCCGTGCCCTGGTCAGCCCACAGAACCCCACAGAACTGACTCCGGGGACCCGCTCCCCCCAGCACCCCTCCCACACACCTCTCTTCCCTCAGGGTCCCTCGGGCCGCGTGGGTCGAGAAGGCCGAGAAGGGGATAAAGGCGCCAAGGTGGGTGCCCACCAGGAGGACCCTGGGAGGGGACGGTGTCTGTGACCACCAGGTGTCCCCTCTCCTGGTGGCTCCAGGGGTCGGGAGGTAGGCACGCTCCCAGCCCCTCTGCTCCCCCCACCTCGTCTGTTTCAGGGGCAGCCAGGGCCGGACGGCCCCCCAGGGAGGACAGGGCCCCCAGGGGCGCAAGGGCCCCCTGGACGGGCCGGGCCCGAGGGTCTTCAGGGGATCCCGGGTCCTGTGGTGAGTGGGGCTACCCGGGGTGCAGGGTGAGTGGTCCCACCTCATGGGCCCGCCCTGAGCCTGGGGCGGGCAGGGGCGTCCACACTGACCGTGGCCCTGAAGGCCGCTCTGTTCTGTTCCACCGCAGGGAGAACCAGGCCTCCTGGGACCCCCGGGGTTGATTGGCCCCCCAGGACCCCTGGTAAGAGATGGCTTCGTCCCTGAGGTCCCGGCTCTGAGGGCTACACTGGGCACCCCGTGAACACCCAGAGACCCCTCACTGACCGTCTGCACTGGCCATGTCTCTTGGCCATCTCTTCCGACCATCCGTGTTCATGGTCTACACTGACCACCCAGTGACCCTCTGCCGTCGTGGTCTGCACTGGTCACCCGTCCTGGTCATTCTTCCTGTCCCCACGGACCTTGGCCCCTCCCCAACCACCTCCTCCCATTCCTCATCTTCCTCCTGTGTCCCCACGATGGCATCCCCACTGGAACCTCGGGGAATGTCCCCTGAGAGTCACCCCTAGCACCCCAAGGGCCTCGGGCTTTCACCTCGAGTCACCACCAACACTTTGTCCCCTCCGCAGGGTCCCCCTGGCCTCCCAGGCCTCAAGGGAGATGCTGGCCCCAAGGGGGAGAAGGTAAGGGCCCCCCGCCACGCCCACCCCACACCCCCTCCTGCTCCGCCCTCTGCTGTCCCCCGGGGCTCCCCACACCTGCCCTCCGGTGTCTCTGTCCCCTCCAGGGCCACTTGGGACTGCAGGGTCTCATAGGTCCCCCTGGCGAGGCTGGAGAGAAAGGAGACCAGGGGCTTCCCGGCGTGCAGGGCCCCCGAGGCCCCCAGGGAGACCCCGTAAGTGCCCTGCCCTGAGGAGGGAAATCCATTCCAAAGTGGGGTTTGGGGTGACTGGGGAGGCAGAGGGTGGGTGAGCTTGCAGACTGCGGCTGTAGGGTTGGGGGAGGGGAGGGGGGTCACGAGTGGGGAATCTGGGGGGGCTGTACCCGGCAACTTGCAGGTGGGAGGCCGAGTCTAGGATTTGGGGGTCTCTCTGGAGACTTGTCTAGGGTCTGGGGTCTCCCTCTGAGGCACTGAAGGCTGCTGAACCCTGACTCTCGTGTCCCTTCCTCAGGGGTCCCGTGGTCCTGCGGGCTCTGCTGGGCCCCCCGGGACCCCCGGCGTGGCGGTGAGTATGGGGGGGTTGTGGGGTGGGGTCACCATGGCGGGTCCGGCTGGGACCCAGCTCTCTGTGTCTCCACCCCGCAGGGCCCCGTGGGACACAAAGGCTCCAAAGGGTCCCCGGTGAGTCCCCTCAGCCCCCAACAAGCACCCGATTCCCCTCCCCCCAGCCACACCCCAGTATTCACCCAACACCCCCTCCCTTTCATCAGACCCCAGGCGCCCTTATTTCACACGTGTTGATTTTGGAGGACGGGAAAAAAGGGGAGGAAAATGTGGGTGCTGCTGCTTAGCGGGGAGCCCTGCTTGGGGCGTGCGCGCGTGTGTGGGAAGGCGGGGTCCCCACACACAGGCCTCACCCCCAACTGACCTCTCCTTCAGGGATCCCTGGGTCCTCCTGGCGACACTGGACCCCCAGGACCCCCCGGCCCCCCGGTGAGTTTTCCCAGGAGGGCAGCAGGTCTGGGGACGGGGAGGCGGGACTGTCTTTTGGGGGGTTCCGTGGGGTCCCCCAGAGCGCGGCCAGGTGTCCAAGGGTCCAGGTGACCAGAGGGGCCCGCTCTCCCTCCTCCTCCCCATCTGTGCCTCCACCTCCCGCGTCTTTCACCGTCTCCCCCATCCGTGCCCAGGGCCCCCCAGGCGAGCTCCCCGGGCTGCGCAGCCGCAGACGCCGCCGCCGCGCAGTCCCCGAGGGCGGCCTGGAGGAGGTGCTCGCCTCGCTGGCGTCGCTGGGCTCCGAGCTGGAGCAGCTGCAGCGCCCCCCGGGCACCGCCGAGCGCCCGGGCCTCGTGTGCCGCGAGCTGCACCGCAGTCACCCGCACCTGCCCGACGGTGAGGCCGGGGCTCCCCCTCCCGCGGCGGGCACGGGGGTGGGGGGGTGGGGGGACCCCGCTTCCGCTCACCGGGCCCGCTGGCTCCGCAGGCGATTACTGGATCGACCCGAACCAGGGCTGCGCGCGGGATGCGCTCAGGGTTTTCTGCAACTTCACGGCGGGAGGCCAGACCTGCCTGTACCCAGACAAGCGCTTTGAGACGGTGAGCGGGGAGCCGGCTCGTCCTCCTCCGCCCGTGCGGCCCAGGCGGGCCGTGCACTCCCAGCAGCCCTCCTGCCTCGGCCTCCCGAGTGCTGGGATGACACGCGTGCACCGCCACACCTGCTTGCCGTCCGCTATTTGTTGAAAATGACCCTCAGCCGGTCCCAAAGGACCTGGACCACAGCAGAGAATCAGAAAGGAAATCCGGGGGCTGGGCAGGTGGAGCGCTGGCCTAGAGATGCCCAAGGCCTAGGTTCCAACCCCAGCTGGACGCTGAAAATGGTAGAATAAAACAAACTCCCCCCAAACCTCTGTTCCTGCGGGGCTCACTCTCTGCAGGGAGGGCAGATTTTAAAAAGAACAGCAGCGAACAAATCTACTGAGCTGCCGAGCCAGGCATGGTGGCGGTCGCCTGTGGGAGGCTGAGGCAGGAGGATTGCCAAGTTAGAGCTCGGCTTGGGCATTGTAGTGACTTAGTGAGGTCCGTCTCAAAATTGGAAAAATATATAATAGATAAATAAATAAATGAGTGCGGCCTAGGCGTGTAACTCCCCAGTACTCAAACAACAACGGCCACAAGTCCTACAAGACTGAGCCTTTAAAGGTGCTCTCACCCGCCAGGCCCGTCCCAAGGACTTTGCCTGTTCATTTGTTACATCCCAGCCACCTGTTGATCATGGTTGTCCCGTCATCCTGCATAGGGGAAACTGAGGCACCGGATCGCGTCTCGGTTGTCTAAAGCAGTCTGGTTCCAGGGTCCCAGAGGACCTTACCAGACAGCTGCACCGCCCGCCTAGCAGCTGCTCGTACGCCTCAGGGGCTCCTGGAGCGACCCTCCTGCCTCAGCCTCTTGAGTGCTGTGACTATAGGCGTGCACCACCACGCCTTGCCTCAAAAACCAACCAACCAAACAAACAAATGGCTAAGGCCAGGCGTAGTGGTGTGAGGCTGTAACCGCAGCCGCTGCGGAGGCTGAGGCAGGAGGACCACAAGTTCAAAGCCAGATGGATAAATCAGTAAGAGTCTCTCTCAAAAGGAAATCAAAGGGGCCAGGGGACTAGAGTGTGGGAATTGTTCCATTTAGTGCCGAGGGGGCCCGGGGTATTTGCCTCGGTGCCCCAGGCACAGGTGAGGGCTGCCTTGGGGACAGGAAGCCTCAGCGGCCCAGTCTGAGCCCCTGAGGAGGAAGACGCCAAGGGGACAGTGCCTCAGCGGCCCTCCTCACCCCCAGGTGAAGCTGGCCTCCTGGTCCAAGGAGAAGCCTGGCAGCTGGTACAGCACCTTCCGGCGGGGGAAGAAGGTGAGGCCGGAGCCAGCGCGGTGCTGGGAGGGGACTGGTGGGGACCAGGGTGGGGGCGCTGGGCGCGTCACTGGACAGGAATCTGGGGGCAGGACCGCAGGCTTCTTGGTGGAGCCCACGTCTCGGCTGAGGCCCAAACAGTGAGATGGGTTCGCAGGTTAGGGAGGACAGGGACGAGCGTTCCAGGCAAGGCACATGCAAAAGCTCAGAGTCCAGGGTGGCCCCGGGGACACGCCCTGCTCTGCTGTAGGGTTCCAGGAGGACCGTGGAGAGGAGACAGGTGGAGAAGGGTTAGGCCAAGAAAGACCCCAGGGCAGCAGGGAGCCATGGAGTGTGCTTGAGGGAGGGAGGGACCCAGAACCAAGCTCTGTGTTAGAGACATGTGTCTGGGGCTGGCTCGGGGAGACCCAGGAGGAGATGGGGGAGGATTTGCCTTGGTGCAGGAGAGGAGGGGAGTGTGGGGGGTGGGAATTCAAAGAGCTCGTGGCTCCGAACAGTGTCCGAGTTCAAGTCAGCAGCAGAGCTTTGTAGCTGACCGGATGGAGGGGAGAGGAGGAGCTGGGGCCCCTGGCCTGGGGTCTCTACTGGGCCCCCCTAGATGTGTCACAATAGGCCTGGCTTGAGGGCTGCTAGGTTAAATTTAGGGTTCGTTTGTGTAACAGGGAGGCACCCTGAGCCCTGGGAAGCTCACATCCTAGTGGGGAAACACAATGAGCTGTGAAATGACCCACGGAAATCCGGTGTGGTGGCCCACACCTGTCAGCCCTGCACTCAGGAGGCTGAGGCAGGAGGGTCTCAAGTTCCAGGCACAGCCTGGGGAACTTAGAACCTGTCTCAGAAAAGGGCTGGGATGGAACTCAATGTGAAGGCCCAGGTTCCATCCCCAAGCCCTGGGGAAGCAGCGAGGGGGTGCTGACGGTGCACCCTCACCCCCCCTGCCCGGCTGCACCCCAGTTTTTCTATGTGGACGCCGATGGAGCCCCGGTCAGCGTGGTCCAGCTGAACTTCCTCAAACTGCTGAGCGCCACGGCCGAGCAGCGGTTCACCTTCTCCTGCCAGAACTCAGCCGCCTGGCTGGACGAGGCTGCAGGTGACCACAGCCGCGCTGTCCGCTTCCTGGGGACCAACGGCGAGGAGGTGTCTTTCAACCGGACGGCGGCGGCCACCGTCGAGGTCCCCCACGATGGCTGCCGGGTGAGGTGGAGGGGCGGGGTGGGCTGGGGTGGGAGGGGGGTCCCGGCTGCGTGCCCTCTGATGTCCCCTCCGTCCCCTCCCAGCTCCGCAAGGGCCAGGCGAAGACCGTGCTGCAGCTGCGTTCCTCCCGGCCCGGCTTCCTGCCGCTGCTGGACGTGTCCGCGTCGGACTTTGGTCAGGCGAACCAGAAGTTCGGGTTTGAGCTGGGCCCCGTCTGCTTCAGCAGCTGAGCGCCTGGGGTGCGGACGATGGCGAAGGAGCCCCCGCGTGGGGCGCATTTGGTGCTGAGGCTCGAAGCCACCGTATTTATCATGTCCTGGGACCCTGCAGCCAGGCGACGGGACGCTGTGTGTCACGGTCACGTGATGGCCCTTGTCCCTTCCGAGGCATGGCGGGACACGGACTCCCCCACGCTGCCCCTGGGGCCCGGCTCTGGGTGGCATCACTGTAGTCGGGCCCTGTCTGTCCCCGACTCCGGTCACGCCTCCTGTGCCCTCCCCAGAGCCCCAATGCCGTGAGCTTCTAACTCCGCGCCACCCACAGCCCACGCCCCGTGGTGCTACCCTGACCCCATAGTTAAGCACTGGATGTCCGCTGGCACCGAGCTGGGACCCCCGCTCTCCCCGTTCCCGCCTGGGATCTCGGTGGAGGGACTGAGTCGGACTCTGCACCCCCAGTCCCCGTTGCCCGCCCCCCAGATCTCACCTTGCTATGCCACGTGTCGGGACCAAGACGGTGGCGGTGAATCAGGACCCTGACGGTGCTGCCCTATTTATCCCCGGGTCTGCAGGGAAGGGGAAACCCCTCTGTCGTGTATTTAATCCGCTTCCTCCTTAGGGAGTGCTGGGATGGGGAGACAGGTTCCAGCACCCCCTTCCACCCACTTCTCCCCATTCGCCAGGCCTTAGGGCAAAATTGGCATCTCAAGTCTGAGTAAACCAGTAAACTGGGTTCCCGTCTCTCTCCCTCTCTGTCTCTCTCTCTCTCTTTTTTTGCAGGACTGGAGATTAAACCCAGGTCTTCACACTGAGCCACACATTCTGCTTTTCTTTATGTTTGATTTTGAGGCAGGGTCTCATTAATTCACTAGATTCCCCAACCTGGGTTTGAAGTCGAGACCCTCCTGCCTCAGCTTCTCCTAGTGTTGAGATTGCGGGCGTGTGCCACCAGGCCCAGCTTCTGTGTTAACTTGGATTAGTCAAGGACTCTGTGGTTGGCTCTGCCCTAGCTGCTGGATTAAGAGGTCACCAGCAAGGCAGGCATGGTGGCACCGGCCTGTAATCCCAGCCCTCTGAAGGCCGAGGCAGGAAGATCAAAAGTTTGAGACAAACTATCTTGGACGACTCAGCAGCTTGGTGCGACCCTGTCTCAAAATAAAAAGTAAAACGAGGGCGGGGGTGTAACTCAGTGCAAAGGCCCTGAGTTTGGTCCCAAGTACCACAGAAAAGCAAAACGGAGTTTGGACTTGGCTGTTGGGTTGAATTACATTAGGGTTGGTTTGGGAAGTGGGGTTCTGTGGTGGGAGTGGCCTTGGCAGTTGCAAAGTTCGGGGGAGCCTCAGGATGAGGTTGGATTTGGGGGTAACCTGAATTGAGGGTTAGCGGTCGTGCTGGGGTTTCAATAGCAGGTTTATTAAAATGTAATTCACGTGCGTGTCATGCGGTGTATAATTAACTGGGTTTTAGTGTATTCAAACTCGGATAACCATCACCACATCTTTGACTAATCTCAGCACACCCCCCCCAAAGAAACCCCATAGCTGTGAGCATCTGTTCCTCATTTCTTCCCAGCTCCCGGCCCTGGGCGACCTGTCACCTGTTTCCTGTCTTACAGATTTGTCTCCTCGGAGGTTTTGTGAGGCAAATCAGATAACACACCGCCTTCTGTGGGGCTGTTTTCGCCTGGCTCGTTCTGTGGCAGGCATCAGTATTTCACTGGTTTTAACTCCTTTTTCTTTCCCTAATACTGGGGTGGGACCCAGGGACTTTACATGAGCTCTCTCCCCAGCCCTTTTGATGTTTTATTGTAAGTCTGGGTCTCAGTGGGTCACTAAGTTAACCCAGGCTGAGTTTGGGTTTGTGATCCTCCCGCCTCAGCCTCCAGAGTGCTGGGATTACAGGTGTGCTCCAATTACATTATGTTTCTTTTTATACGCTTATTGGTCGGTAGATGGTGGACACTGTTAGGTTGAGTTTAATTAGTGGTGACAGAGGCCTGGGGTGGTTTGAGTTGGACAGGATAGGATAGAGTGGGGTAGAGGTTTTGGACTGGGCTGAGTTTCAGAGCTCGGCAGGTGTAGTGGTGCATATTTGTCCTTCTTGTAATTGGAAAGCTGAAGCAGGAGGATCTCTGTGAGATCAAGGCCAGGCTGGACTACATAGTGAATTTCAGGCCAGGCTGGGCTACACAGAGACTCTGTCTCAAGGAAACAAGCAGATAAAACCCAGAGCAATTTCCCAGCAGTTTCCCTGAGGCCATCCGAACCCTTGTCCTGTTGTTCCCTCACTCATTCAGTCAGTGACTGAGTCCTGACTAGAAGATGGATGGTGTCCAGAGGCCCGGTGAGCAGTTCACCCCTTCACTTCGTCATCCGTGGTCTTGCTGGCTCATTCATTCAGCCCTAGTGAATATTCCACGCTAAATACTGACAGGGAAGCACGTATCAGACGAACAGCTGTGTGGTGTCTCTCTTCAGAGTGTTTCCTGAGGGAAACGCAACACCCAGATGAGTCGCTGCACTGGTACTGAAAGACATGGTGAATGTTCAAACGTGTAAAAACCCTGGTGGCTGAAGACACAGCTCCATGGATCCCGCCCTTCAAGTCCTCTCCCCGTGCTTCAGATGCACTTGTCTCATCCTTCCTGCGCTTTCTGGAGCAGTTCTGGAGTCCTCTTTCATGAGTGTCTTTCATGGCACTGTCCTGGCTGCTGCTTCGATGTCCTGAATCGACTCAGAACGTCTTTCGTGGTCATTTTGACCTGGGGAGGACCCAGAACTCCCACGGCGCCAGACCTCATGAATAAGGTGGATGAGGGCGCGCTGCATGTTTTGAAGAGCTGCCTTTCCAGTGGACGGCGCTCGGCGAAGAATTAGCATATTTGTTGTTACGCCCTGTAAAGACGGTTTCCCTTTAGCTCCTCCCCCAACCAGCCTTACCTCAAGATTGCATGTGGGGGCCGTTTGTGTAGGATAGGGGTGTCACAGTCATTCCACTGGATCTTCGGGCCCCTCCTCTCAACCGTGCTAAAATCCACAGCTGCCCTGCTCCTTTATTTGCATCGACTCTACACACATACCCCTGTGCACTTCAGTCTTGGCCACAGTGGAGCTCGGTGGTGGAGCACTTGCCTAGCATGCATGAGGCCCCACGTTCCATCCCCACCACTGCAAAAATAAAGAAATTCTCAGCACAGTGTGGTGACACACGCCTGTCATCCCAGCACTCGGGAGGCTGAGGCAGGAGGATCGCCATGAGTTCGAGCCCAACCTGGCCTACATAGTGAGTCCAAGGCAGCCAGAGCTGTAACACCCAATGGGATATAAATGTCCTATAAATACTTGCTGCGTTGTATTGTGCAGACAAGATGCTGGCATATTTAGAATAGATGCAGCTTTTTCCCAAATATCTTCACCCTGTGATTGGTAGAATCCATAAATGTGGAATCCGTGGACACTGAGTGCCGGTGACTTGTGGAATTTGAAAAGGGCTTGGTGGTCTGAGTCACTGCTCAGAGACCTTCCTCGGGTGGTTTATATGAACAAGAAATGACTTGATCGTCTTATGATGTTGAGGTTTTTGGGGCTGCTTGTTATAGCAGCTACCATTAATTATACTGACTCATCTCATACAATGAGCACACCCCGTGTGGGGGGCACGGAAGCCTGTGTGAGAACCAAGACCCCAACGCTGGGAAATGAACACATTCAAATTTAATGTGACTGTCTTGGCTTCAAAAGTCCCTGGCACTGTGAACGTGTCCCTGGAAAAGTACTGTCTCTGAGTCTAGATTTCTTACCCTCTGTCACTTCTCCTCTTCTCCCGCCTGACATCTGGGCCTACCCCTTGCCTTGCAGACCATCTACACTAACGTCTCACCTTTTTGTGTGTGATATTGGGGTTCCATCCCAGGCCTCACACCTACTAGGCGAGCATTCCAGTACTGAACTGCACTCCACTCCAATTAATGAAAACTTGATTTTGAGACAGGAGTTCATTCAGTTGCCTAGGCAGGCCATAAAGCTTTTGATCATCCTATTTTTACTGGGTTAAATTATTCCTGTAGCACTTGAGGGCCGGGATAGAGCTCAGTGGCATCAGCACCTACCTGGCAAGTGCAAGGTCCTGAGTTCGGTTCCCGGTACAAAAAAAGAGTGCCCCTCCTTTAGCACCTGTTAGTGCCATCTTCAGAGAATAAAATTGAGGATCCAAGAGATGGAATAACTTGCCCAAAGTCTAAAACTAGTAAGTACTGAGGGCGGTGGCACATGCCTGCAATCTCAGCGCTTGGGAGGCTGAGGCAGGAGGATCACAGAGAGTTCAAAGCCAGCCTGAACTCATAGGGAGATCCCATCTCTAGATAGATGGATGGAGACAAAGACCAATAACAAGTTTGTTATTGTTCTGAGCCACAACCAGAGCCACAACCTCAGGAGGCTGAGGCAAGAGGGTCACAAGTTTAAACCCAGTCCGGGTAACTCAG
Source organism: Dolichotis patagonum (assembly GCA_004027295.1). Lineage (NCBI taxonomy): Eukaryota > Metazoa > Chordata > Mammalia > Rodentia > Caviidae > Dolichotis > Dolichotis patagonum. Next base: position 1,654 of record PVJX010045767.1, on the reverse strand, counting down.
AGTTTGAGCAAAACCTTGGCTCAAAACAAAACAAAACAAAACAAAACAAAATACAGAAGGGGCCGGGCCCTGGGTTCCTTCTCCAGGACAGCACTTTATACATATTTTCCACCTAAGCAGCATCTCCCAGCCCCATTTCACAAGGGAGCCTGGGGGGAAACTGAGTCAGAGTGGGGGAGGTGACCGCACCCAACACTCCGCCCGGGGTTTGCGCCCAGATGCGCCTGGCCTTACCTTGCAGTTCTAACCCTTCGACCCCGTAAACCAGAGGTTAAAGGGGCAGAGGTGTAAGAAGGGAATTCGGCCGCTCCCACCCGCTTACTCTCGGCACCCTCCCAGCCCCGGCAGCTGCCGGGGAAACCCCAGCTCATCTGCATACGCAGCAGCAGCCGGAATTAATCAGCTGGTTGGGGCTGAGCCAGGGCTCAGCGCTGTTCCCAGCTGGGGGCGGGGCGGACGCCTGCGTGGGGGTCCCTGTGGCTTGAGCCGGAGAAGGTTGTAGGGGGCAGAACCGATGGTGGATTTTGCACAGGTGCAAGACGCCACCAGAGAAACACACGCGCAGACACGCACACGGACCAAGGGCCCACAGAATGGGATACTTCTCTTATTTATTTATTTATTTATATTTATTTATTTATTTATTGAAACAGGGTTCCGGGATGCAGTCCAGACGACCTTGAACTATGGAGCCCAGGCCGATCTCAAACTCACAGAGATCTTCCTGCCTCAGCCTCCCGAGTGCTGGGATTCCAGGCTTCCACCACCGCGCTTTGGCGGAATGTTGTCTCATTCCCAGCACAGCTGCAGTCAGAGCCAAGACCCACAGTATACAGCTGTCAGACACCCTGTCACCCAGAGCAGGGTCCCGCGCGCGCGCGCGCGCGCGCACACACACACATGCACGCACGCGCACGGACGCGCGCGCGAGCACAGTGATGCTTGGGCATACAGCCAGTTTCTTCACACATGCGCAGTTGTCCACACAAGCCCACCCTCAAAAAAGAAAGCCACTTCCGGAAAGAGCAGACCTCGTTTGTCATGCATGGTTTTTTGACCCAGACCGGAGAGGGCAACACTAATGAAGCCTATAAAAAGATGGCGCCATTATCCTCTTGGACACAGTACTCTTCCCTCAGTGGCCTGCTTTCACCCCAAAGAGCATGAATCATTTTCTACCTTTAAGAATATAAAACCAAGTGGGGTGTGGTAGCGCATACCTGTAATTCCAGCACTCTGGAGGCTGAGACAGGAGGATTGTTGCAAATTTGAGACCAGCCTGGGCTGCAAAGTGAGCTCCAGGCCAGCCTGAGCTGCATAGCAAGATCTGGTCTCAAAAAGACAAATTAATAATAATAATAATAATAATAATAAAACGATAAAACCTAGTGGCTTTTCTAGACATTCTTTATTTCCAACAAGAACCTAGAAAGAATCAGTAGGAGCCTACAGCACCCCAGAGCCCTGGTTTCAGGGTCTCACTAAGTTGCAGTCCCGGCTTGAACTTGCAACCTGCCTACATCAGTCTCCAGAGTTAATTATGGTTTAAAATACGTAACAACTTTTATCATGGTGAAATATTTTGCCAGTGCTGGATTGATCCCAGGGGTTCCACTTGCTAGGAAAGGGCTCTAACCCCGAGTTCTACCCCTCA
>PVJX010045766.1:0-12594 GCA_004027295.1 Dolichotis patagonum | reverse complement strand
TGCAGGGGGATATTCAGCTCTGGCCTCCAGGTTTATCCTTAAGATTAAATAAGAAAAGTAAAAGAAAATCAAAGGGATATTATGAAGGAATAAAATAATATTTAGCATTGAAAATATTTTTAGTACACCTAAAGTAAAAAATATAGTTTTAAAGAAGAGTCACTGAAGGAAACAGAGATTGACATTACATAATATTTTCCATCAAATTCAAAAAAATAATTCTATGAAAAAGAGAGAAAACATGAGATGTTATAATGAAAATAAGGATATAAAAAGAAATTTGCAAAATAAAAAAAGGCAAACAAATAAGCAGAGAAAATAAAGGCAAATGAAGTAGGAGAAATTAGTGAAAAGAAACATCTGACAACTGAATTGATAGCCAATGTGTTGTGATATATAATGATTAATATTAAAGGTCAAAGATCATAAAATAAATATCACACAGAATAACAAATTAATAAAACATAATTGATGCATAAATGATTGTAATTAGAACTACACAGTTTATCTAGATTTTTAGTACCCAAAGATATTTAAAAATATTGATAGTTATGAACTAACAAGGCAAAACTCAACCTTGACTCTTCAGAAAACCCATAAATGTTAAGAATACAATCTTTGACAATAATATCACAGTTGTCAACTGAATAAACATGAGTATGTGCATTTGAGGTTATTTTTTGTTTTGCATTTAAAAAATTTTATTGGTACATTTTAGATACACATAATAATAACATTCATCATAGGAATTTGTACCTGTACATGATATGTCTTGCTTCTCCTTTTTTTTCCCATTCCAGAAGTGGAAGTGAGAGAAGGGAAATTGGGAAAAAAAGGGTGTGTGCATTTGCATATATTCTCAATTCAAGCATATTATATACTTCAGTATATAATTGTTGGTTAAAATCTTAACTGACTGAATTGAATTGAATCAATACTATAACCTTTTCTTGAATGGTAGTTGTAATGGTTTTAAGAAAATATTTGGAGATACACTAAATCTGTGACTACTTGAGTTAACATTTATCTTTATACATTTTTTCTAATTTCTCCATACTAACGTATTTCTGTAGTTCTAACCAGAACTTCTGTCTCAGAGCTAAAACTTTTAAATTAAAATAAAAGTACCAGGGCTTTAGCTCAGTGGTACAAGCACCTGCCTGGCAAGTGTGAGGCCATGAGTTTGATCACTGGTGCCCAATAAATAAATACATACATAAATAAGGTTATTCCTAGTGTATTTATTTGCATGATTTTTGTGCTGTTATCCTTGCATATTCAGAAATAAATGTATTTTATTTTATTATGAATGCATCAAGCTTTTAATAATTGCTTATTCTCACTTATCCACTGTAATTGTGTGTTGCTGGTTGACATAATAAATATGGTCTACATATGGATCTCAAAATTTGTCAGGACTTCTGTTTTGGTGCACCAAATATTCACTTTTCCATCAATTTACTTCTGATGAATATGTAAGTTTTTAAAAGCAGGAATGTGTTATTTCAAGAATTATGTAACTTTGTTATTATGAACACAGTTTTTTTTTTTGTACTTGGAATCAAACTCAAAACCTAACACTTGTCAGGTAGACACTACCCTGAATACAGTTCTTGACCTATTATTAAAATTTTAAAATTTTAAAGAAAGCAGCAAGATGTAATATTTGCAAAAGCAGGTATAATCATTTATCAGTGTAATAGTTAACATAATGTGTCTTTGTTTTTAAAATGCAGGTGATGCATTTTTGGTCCCCCCCCAGGCCAACTTGAAAAGCCTGTGAATAGTTTTGGTTTATATAACTAGGGGAAATACTGCTGTCATCTTATGAGCAGGAATCAGAGATACTGCTAAGCATGGTGTAGCCACAGGGCAGCACCTTACAGCAAAGAATTAGCCACTTAAAATTAGTCACCTTATTAAATATATTTATATAACTACATTATAGTTAGAAACATCTTAAACTTCAAGAGAAGAGAAATTGTTAAGGACTCAATAAAAATAATTGACACCAACATCCATAATATTAAAGAACCTTATTGACATTAAAAATTCTTTCTTACTGAAAAGAAATTACAAAGCAACATATTCTATGTGTTTTCCCACAAAACACACAAAAATTGTAAACTTTATATAGGAAAATAATGATAGTGGTTCTTAAAATAATTGTCATTGTTTCTAAGTGATTACATATATAAACTCTGATTTTTTTTTGGAAATTACTTTAAAAATTTCCTTTCCAAAGTAATTCTCTCATACATGCATTTCAGTTACTGTGAAAGTTATCTGCTTTCCATAAAGATTTGGCTCCTGGTAAAATGGAAATTCTCTTTATGGTATTATGTGACATTTGCATCTTAGTTTGAGTGCAATGCTACAAGTTTAAAAAGAGAAGAGAGAAAATCAGAGGATGTTGGTAAAGATGAAAAAATATAATATCCTGAAGCCATACAATAAGTGAGACATTCAGATTAAGGAACATGGCTTGTAGAAATGTTTATTGAAGCTATATAACTTAAAGAAATATTTTCCTACTTATTTTCTATATCAGAGAAAAATCATGAAATTAAATCATCTTTGCTGAATGATGAGAAAAGAGGATATTTTCTAATTTATAGTAACCATACATGCTGAGTGAAATTTCCATACATAAAAGTAATCACATACATTAATTCTTAATATTTTAAGGTAACGTGAAGCATAATGATGAGCTGTATGCAGCAGGAACCTGTCTGTAGAAACATCCCCCAGTTGCTCATACTTTGGGAGAGACATAGTTATCAGGAAGCTCTTGACTCCAAGTAAAGAAATCACTTCTCAAACTGACAAAGACTGTAAGAAAATCTCACATAACTGTCTCGAAAGGGTGAGAGGGTTCCACCCAGGGTAACCCTAGGAGCCCAGTGTCATGGCCAAAAACAGAGATTATTTTCTTCTTCACTCTCCTGAACTGTGTTTTCACCTCACAGCTTTTAACTTTGGCAGTACAGGGCTACTGCCAACAGAGACTGAGTTTGTCTTCTTGCTCACGTCTGGCTGGACAGAAAAGCTTTACTTAACCATTGATTTAAAAAATCTTTCATTCTGTTGAATAACTCAGAATTTGATATCACACTTGAACCAGGGACCCTTTTCCAGAAGCATGTTGTGAATTGATTGGTTTAAATGGATTGATTTAATTTAGAGTTCAACTCTGGAGTGGAGTTTGGAGTGTTTCCTGAGCAAAAGTGTCATGTGAGATGTGAGTTCCAATCCTTAACAAATGTTACAAATTGAAATTACATGGAATTTAGAATGGGCACAGTGCTGCATGCCTGTAATGCCAGCACTCAGGAGACTGAGTCAGGAGAATTGCTTGAGTTTAGGAGTTGAAGACCAGCCTAGGCAACACAGTGATAGCCCATCTCATAAGGGAAGGAAGGAGGAAGAAAGAAATGGAGAAAGGGAGGCAGAGAGGGAGAGGGAAAGGAGGGAAGAAAGGAGGAAGGGAAAGTGAGAAGAAGGGAGTTTGTAAAGAATCTGGATAAAAACAAAATTGTAAAATCATGAGAAACAGCTGAAGCCCTTTTCCAGTAACAAAGAACAAGTTTAGTCTTTTAGTCATCTTATACATAAAACATTCGATCCCCGGTACCAAAAAAAAAAAAAGCTATATTACATAAAACAATATCCTCTCAAAATGATAAGCACAATGTCTGGATGTTAAATCATTTTGTAAGCTTTTATTTTGTGGACAATAAACACCATTTCACCACTGACCTAGATTCCTTCTCATTAAAAAGCAGCACCCACAACAGAAACCACAGAAGAAAATAATCCTGTCTGCCATGAGATAATTTGAAATCAGTCTCTCTGGATATGATAGGGTCACAATATTTCTTTCTTTAGATGTGACAATTTCTCTAAAAGTATTTTTATGCTCAGCAATTGGAAAATTTATAAGACAATTTTAATGATAAAGTGATTGGCTGGATCAATAAATTCACAGGACCATACTGAAACAAACAAACAAACAAACAAGCAAGCAAGCAAGTAAACAAAGCCCTACTTGCCTTTATCTTCCCTAGCTTGATCACAGTCAGAATGTCTTTGGTGTGGAAAGCATTCGTGGATTTTTTTGTTTGTACTTTGTCTTAAGAAGCAAGTCCTTGATTTTAAAAAGTATTTTTGTGTTGTTGGTGTATCAAATATCTCTTAAGATTTCCATGCGTTGTGACATGGAAATATTTCAGCTTGTCTTCAAAATATGAAAAGAAAATAAAGATGTATGTCTAATCTCAGGAATAGAAATTTTGAGAGCCAAGGATATAGCTCAGTGATACAGCACCTGCCTGACAAGCACAAAGTCCTGAGTTCAATTCTTGGTACCAAAAAAAAAAAAAGTTACACTTTGAATTCTAGAGGAAGAGGCTGGAACCATGTACTTAACTACAAAAATATGTACAGTTCTGTATGCTGTATAATATAATAACAACAAAAGAAAAAACCAAAAGTAATTGATAACTAAGGGGGAATATACATAATAAAGGCTACTTTTCATAAAGTATGAGTGGCTTCTTGCAAAAATTTACAAAATGTGAACAACAATAAAAAAGAACAGTAGGCCATTAACAAGTAACTCATGAGTAAGTAAAAAAACCTTCATCACTGGAAATGAACAAAAGCAAATTTAAACAATGGATTATTTTCATTTTTAGCTATAGAATAGGCCAAAATTACAGTGACGAGTGCCTTTCTTTGCAAGAATGTGTGGGAAAAGAAATTTTCATTCATGATGGCGTCATAAGGATGAGTGTGGCATGTGTAAGAAGTGCATACTTGTGGCTGCATATTTAAGCGAGCTGTCTCTCAGTACTACTCCAGGAATGATACGGAATGAAGTCAGGTACTGCAGTATGTGTCTGTAGTCTCAGTACTCGGGAGGCTAAGGCAGGAAGACTGCTGTGAGTATGAGGCCAAGGTGGACTACACAGTGAAACTGTGTCTCAGAAAACAAAAGGAAAAAAGAAAACTCCATTAAAATACTCCTAAAACTAAATCAGAATGAAATAAGAAGCTATATTCAAATTAGTAGGAAAATTTAGCAAAGTTACTATGTACAAGGCAAATATTCAAAGACCGAGAGTGTTCTTGCATTAATTGAAATGCATTAGAAAATATTTCATAAAAGTCTTTCCCCACTGCTGAAAGTGACGAAAGAGCCTAGAAAATCCTTTAGTTAGTAAATATGGCCTCTGCTTTTTAAAAATTATGAAACATTATATATATAGAAAATATTTCATAAAAGTCTTTCTCCACTGCTGAAAGTGTTGAAAGAGCCAAGAAAATCCTTTAGTTAGTAAATATGGCCTATGCTTTTTAAAAATTATGAAACATTATAAATATGAAACCTCAGTACCAAAGGTGATTCAAGTAAAAACACATGTAAACTATGTATAAAATTTAGGAGTAAGCCTACATTTGTGAAATTCTTCATAAATTAGAATTTTATTCAAATGCCTTTTAAAATTTGGTTTTGTTAGAAAATTTACACCAACTAAACAGAATGTAGCATAGGTAGATGAAAGACAAAAGAAGTATAAAGTATTTTGTTGGGTTTTCCTTCCTTCCTCCTTTCCTCCCTTTCTTCTCTTTATTCACCTCTTTCTTCTACTTTATTTTTCCACCTTTCTTTCTCTTCCCTTCCTTGTTGCTTTTTACTTGCCTCCCTCCCTCTCTTCTTTTCCTTTCTTTCTTTTTTTTTTGTATTGAAGGTTGTACTAGTCAGGGTTTTACTAGAGAAATGGATCTAACACAAGATATGTAAGTGTATGAGAAATTACAAGATTGGCTTACAATAGTCAGCCACAGAGTCGGATGCATGCTGGAGGTCAAAGGAGTCAGCCCAAGCTCTGAAGTTCACTGCAGTGTCCCAGGAAAGTCCATACCAGGAGGCTGATGGGTCTGCAATGGAAGGCTGACGAGTCTATGCAGGGTCAAAGGATACAAGGCAAAAGGCGAAGAGTCTGCATGGAAGCCAGGACATCATATCCAAGCTGAAGACAAAGATTGGATCTCCTCTGAAGAATGGGACCTCATCCCTCCTTTCTCCTTCCCTTTTATACCATCTGGGCAATGAGCTGCCCTAGGGTGGGTCTTCTACATGCTAGAGTGTAGAATTGCTAAGCTGATTTAGTTAAGCTTTTAAACATCTCAAGTTGACACAATCAATCAACTACTATAATCCACCACCACTTGTCAACTTGGCAACCAGACACACTTCCTTAAACCAACCTCCAGATACAAAGGCACGCATATAATTGTGCCTAACATGTTATAATTATCCTGTGTACAAATGGAAATACACTAATTCCCTCATCAGAATAGAATGCAAATTTTCTTTGGTTGTTGCTTACTCTTAACATTTCATAACTCCAACACAACATAGGTTAAACAAACTCTAAGAACCAGCATTGTCTATCAATATTATATTACATGGAACTATATCTGGGAAGAGGCAGTAATTACAATCCTCTTTTCTGTAGCTGATCACAGGGTCATAACTGGTATTTAGAACTACCTTCTTCCACTACCCAATCTGTATTCCCTTGGCCTTCAACAAGCACCTTAGCAGCTCTTGGTTCTTTTCCTGGTGAAGAGACCAGTACCTTCATTTTTGAAGGCTCTGGACCATTTGTCATCCTGCTTGCACTGGGTTGTTCTAGTTTCCCACTGACTTTAATAACAGGGCATGTAGTACTAAATGGTGCCCTAAGATATCTCCTGCACTCCATGTAGAACCTTCCTTTACTTCGTTGTGGAGTAGTAATCCAATTTCCCCTTGACAGTCTGGGTCAATTATCTCAGACAGCACTGTGACTTGTTTTAGCTTGTTTCCTCAGAGGTGTGAAGACACTAAAATGACCAGGGGGAAGTCTCAGCTTCCAATTCAATGATATTATTGTTATGCTTCCTGATACAAGCCTTTCTCCCTCTGGAACTAAGGCTGCTAAGCCATCAGAACATAAGGCCATGGGGGCAGGAAGCATAACTTTTTCAAGTGGATCACTAGGGCTTTTGGTGGATGATACCACTCCTACTTCCACTCCTTGATTCCTGGACTCATGAATCCTTGCTATGGGAGACACAGTGCTATAAAGTGGACACTGATTCAAAGCATATAGAGCCTTTTGAAGTACTTTAGCTCAGTTCTGTAAGCTATTGCTACTTAGCTGGCAGTGTAACTGTGTCTTCAAAAGACATTCCACCTTTCTATCAATCCAGTTGCTTCTGGATAGTGAGGAACATGGTTAGGCCAGTTAATTCCATGAGCGCGAGCCCATCGCCTCACTTCTTTGGCTGTAAAATGCATTCCTTGGTTAGAGGCAATGCTATGTGGCATTCCATGAGAGTGGATAAGTCATTCTGTGAGTTCACAGTTGGTAGTTTTGGAAGAAGCATTCTGTGCAGCCAAGGCAAATCCATATCCACAATACATGTCTATGTCAGTGAAGACAAAGTACAGTCCTTCCATGGTGGAAGTGGTCCAATATAATCAACTTGCCACCAGGTTGCAGGCTGATCTGCCCAAGGAATGGTGCCATATCAAGGACTCAGTGTTGGTCTCTGATGCTGACATATTGGGCATTCAGCAGTGGCTATAGCCAGATCATTGTTGGTGAGTGAGAGGCCATTTTGCTGAACCCATGCATAACCTCCATCCTTGGCATCATGGTCACTCTGTTCTATCATGCCATTGGGCAATGATAGTGGTGGCTGAAGAAGGAGGTTGGCCACTATCCACAGAATGGGTCATCTTATCCCCTTGATTGTTGAAGTCCTCTTGTACTGATGTTACCTTTTGGTAACATCACTGTTTACATGGGAAACAAATATTTTTACATCCTTTGCCCATATGGAGAGGCCTATCCACATGTCTCTTTCCCAAATATCTTTTTGTCACTGATTTTACGATTATGTTCCTTCCAAGTTCCTGACCATCCTGCCAGACCATTGGTTCTGGCCTATGAATCAGTATACAGTTGCATATCCGACCATTTCTTCTTCCAGGCAAAAAGTACTACAAAGTGAACTGCCCAAAGTTCTGCCCACTGTGAAGATTTCCCTTCACCATAGTCCTTTAGAGATACTCCAGGAAGGGCTGTAATGCTGCAACTGTCCACTTGCATAACATGCAGAGTCATCCATAAACCAGGCCTTAGCCCACTTTTACTCTGACAGCTGATCATATGGTACACCCTACAATGCCATAGGTGCATGCTGGGAAACAGAAGGCAACATAGCAGGTACAGGAGCCACAGGTATCTGGGCAACTTCCTCATGTAATTTGTTTGTAACCCTGTTCCTGCTCTACCTCAGTCATGAATATATCACTTCCATTTAATGATAGACTGTTGCTGTACATGTCAACCTTGTGACTTGGTGGATCAGATAATATCTAGACATGATAGGCAGCTCAGGTCTCATGGTGACCTGGTGTCCCATAGTCAAGTGGTCAGTTTCACTAAAGCCCAGTAGCAGGCCAGCTGTTTTTCAAAGGGAGAGTAGTTTTCTGCAGATGATGTCAGACACTTACTCCGAAGTCCTAAAGGTCTCCACTGCAGTTCACCTATGAGGACTTGCCAGAGACTCCAAACAGCATCTTTATGTCACTGGCACTTCAAGTACCATTGGATTTCCTGGATCATAGGGCCCTAGGGGGAGAGCAGCTTGCACAGCAGCCTTGACCTGTTGCAGAGCCTTTTCCTGTTCTGAGCCCCACTCAAAATTAGCAGCTTTCCAAGTCACTTGGTAAATGGGCTGAAGAAAGACATCTCAGTGAGGAATGTGTTGCCTCCAAAATCCAAATAGGCCCACTAGGCATTTTGCCTCCTTTTTGGTCATGGGGGAAGTCAGATGCAACAGTTTATATTGTACTTTAGGAGAAATATCTCTACATGCCCTATCGTCATACCAATTTTGTTGTACTTATGGGTTTGCAAGAAAAAACAAATATAATTAGAACACATAGTTTGTAGAATTATTTTATGATAGTTACCCAAATACAAATACAAAAGAGTACAGGAATTCTGTCCACATGCTAAGACTCAAAGGTCCAGTTGAGGCCCAGATCCTGTGTCAATGTCCTTCATGAGTCCATCTTAAGAAGTAAAGTCCATAACAATGCACACCCAAGTCCAATTGGAAGCCTAGAGCCCATGACAATATCTCATGCAAGTCTGTTTCATGGATCAGCACTGGGAAAACCCGAAGGTCAGCGGTTGAAGCTAGAAAGTCTGTGCCAGTGGGATGAAGGATATGTACCACCAGGCTGAGGGTTCTGCACTGGAACAAAGAAGCAATGCTCAAAATAAGGACCAAGGCTCCCCCGAAAAGTACCACAGCCATTTACAGAAACAATGAGGTTCTGAGCTCCTCCAATGATGAGAACAGCCAAGTTCATGTGAGGAAGCCAGCATGATGAGTTTCTCCTGGAGACTGAATAGCACACCTCCTCTCTTCTGGGTTCAGGAAGTGGTAAAGTCAAGACCAGAGGTTCCCCAAAGTGAACCTCAGCCATTCTCAGACAACAAGGTCCCGAGCTGCCCTGACGATAAGAACAGCCAAGTTCATATCAGGAAAGAAGCTCAACAAACTCCTCCAGAGGAACCCATGGCAACAGGAGAACCAACAGCACCATAGAGAATCAACAATAACAACTTCTTCCGCTCCAAGTCTCCCCTTTATGTTGTCAACAATCCTCAGTGGGCCATCCACATTCAGCAGCATGCTGATTCAGTTCAGCTGCTATTACAAGTTGACCACCAGTTATCAATCCACTACAATTCACCCCTGATCAACTTAATAACCATACGCATTTCCTTAACCATGGTCTCTAGTAGTAGATTTGTGAAAAGTTAACATGTTTTGGTTTATTCAGATTTACATTAATACTACAATTACATGCATAGAATTCTTATTACTCTCATTGCTGCACCAAAAGGAAAATATTCAAAGGATGACCAAAAAGTCAAGGTTAAAACCGCAATACTTGTTTACAAACATATATCTAAAAATGACATTAAAATCATATAAAAGACTATTACAATCAGTCCTTGCTTCCCATTAACTTTTAACAGGGCACAGCAAGACTAAAATACAAGGTTCGCCTGCAATTGAAGTACATACTTCCCTTAAGGGGAAAGACCAGCTCTTTTGTCTATTGTCCTGTTCTTCTCAACAGTCACATTCTCCTGTTTCATTCTTGCAACCCATACTTCCACTGGAGCCTTCTTCTCCAAATTTTTCAAATCACTCTACTGAATCTTTGCTCTTAATTTCCAACATAAATCCTAGTCAAAAGTTATCAGCAGTAACCACACTACCATCCCAACAGTAGACTGCACTGAAATTTTTCTGCCATCCAGGCAATATATCTAAACACAAGCAAAATACAGACCAAGTTTTAGCCAAAGCAGAATATACTTCTTGGGATTCAGCAGTCAATGAAGTGCTTCTCAATACAAGCCTCCTGCACTTCATCTTTTTTTTTTAGGTAGTAGAAATACAACAGAATAAGACAGAACAAAGCCAATTGAGACAGTGCAGTGAATTTGGTACAGAACTTCACAGCAGGTTACCGGGATAACAGTAATATATACCATAGTATATCTCATTATCTTCACAATAGTAGTCAAATCAATTAAGTACAGCAAAATCAAACCAAAGATAGAACATTATAAAATCAATCAACAGAGAATATTGAATAGAGTAAAGCAAATAATCATAATAAAACAAAACTGAAAATAACACTTGCTTTCAAAGAGAAGATAGAGGAGACCCCCCCCCCCATATTTGCTATGTTGCATACAGCCGTCCTGCCAAGAGATGCTCAGACCTCTGTCCCCAGTTGCTAACGGGGATGGGGGTGGGATTGGGATGTTTGATTCCAAGCCCACACACCGGTAGGTTCAAGAGACACTACTGGGTCTCCTCCTGGCTCACGCCAGAGGAAGGCGCTTACCAAGAGGGCGGGCAAATTGCTTCTTTGTGCAGGCTCCTGGGTTCCGCCATGGCATTGGCCGGAGCTCTGGGGCCGTTCTCTGGTTCTCCTCCATGATTCATCTTAACTGGTTGCACTTCATCAGGATTCTGATTCTCCACACTCTGACTAGAGTCTCCAATATAGGTTACAGCATACAAGGGCTGTCTTTCTGGAAAGTGTCTGAAATACTTTCCAAACTAATTCCTAAGGGTCTTAAGCCACATGGCCAGGCTATATCACAGCAATCACCCCACTCTCCTGGTACCAGTTTCTGTATTAGTCAGGATTTTCCTAGAGAAACAGATATAACACAAAACATACAAATGTATAAGAAATTACAAGATTTCCTTACAATGGCCAGCCAGAGTGGAATGAGGAAGCATGCGGAGGGTGTCTGCATGCCGGAGGCCAAAGGATTCAATCCAGGCTCCGGAGTTTACTGCAGTGTCCCAGGTAAGTCCACACTAGGAGGCTGATGGTTCTGTGACAGAAGGCTGAAGGCTGCAGTGTCTATGCAGGAAGGCTGAATGATCCAAGGCAGAAGCCAAAGAGTCTGTGCAGGAAGCCAGGACATGACGTCCAAGCCAAAGGTGAAGACAGAGCTCCTTGGAAAAACAAAACTTCATCCATCCTTTCTCCTTTTTTATACCTTCTGTGCAATGAGCCACCCTAGGATGGTTCTTACACACTTGGATGTAGAATCGCCATGCTGATTTAGTTCAGCTTCTAAACATCCCAAGTTGACACAATCATTCAACAACCAAAAAGGGTAGTATGACAATTAATCATTATTGTCCACTTCTAGACTTCAGAGATGCCTAGGCGATTAGTAAAGCACATTCTGGATGCTGTGTTGGGGTTGGCCATCAGGGTGTGACCTTGAGCACTGTATTTGATCTCTGCCTCCTTCTTCTCTGGCTCTTGCTTGCTCACCTCATTGCCTGGCTGCCACAGGGTGAGCAGTTTCCTCCACTGTACTCTTCCTGGGAATCAGCTGACCAAGGATTGAAACCTCTGAAACTATGAACAAAAACATACCCTTCTTTCTCTAAATTGCAAGCATCAGGCATTGTGCCTCAGCAACAGAAACATTGCTAACACAGGCACTTCCATCTCTGAGGGTAGATTACAGAAATTTACCGGTTCATTTCATTTTTGATACAGTGTTGACATTTATGAAAGACTATAACACAAATTGTTAAGAATCACATATTTATTGGAAATTATTTTATGAATCAAAGTCTTACCTTTGTAAAAGTCCCATATTCATAGGAAAAGAATATATATTCTCAATTATATATAATTTTCTGTAGTATTGATTGGATAAAATTGTTTTAGAGTTTCAACCCAGCAAGCAGAAGGTCCTGAGATAGATTCCCGGTACCAAGGGAAAAAAAGTATTGTTCAAATCATCTATATCTTCATTGATATTTTATCTACTTTATCCAAGTATACTTATGCTGCTATGACAAGATGCATTAGACTGGGTAGTGCAATTTATAAGACATAGAAAGTGATTCCCTTCTAGTTCTAGAAGCTTGGAAGTCCTCAATCAAGGCATTCCAGATTTG